>JACJUY010006702.1:0-23913 GCA_014220935.1 Platorchestia sp. MABIK
GTATTCTGGACACAAACATTTTAAACGAGTTTTAATTTTCAGCCTAGTTGCTTCAAAAAAATTCAATTCAGTGCCAATTTGAAGTTAAAACCTTTCTCTAAGTAGACAAATAATTTGAAAATTAATTTTTATCAAAAGGAGAGGGGAGTGGAAGCGGAGTTCCTTTCATCTCCTCACTGCACGGTCCTTTTTTTTGAGGTTTCTAACTTATTATATTTAAAAATTGGGAGTTAGTCTCAATTTAGAGTAAAATATTTTTTCGCTGAGAAAAATAGGTCATAAATTTATTTTTTCATGTAGGGATTACAGCAAGTGTCATGTAAACCTTCGTAGGTTCAGATTTAAAATTTAAATGCCTATATTGTTTTTTACATGGCTATAATAATTCATTTTTACAAAGGGAATATTTTATGATGCTAGTGACTTTCCAAACTAATAGGTTCGATGTTGGTTCTATTGCTGTTCTAAAAAAATATCTGAGAAAATTCGCACTTCCTTCAATTAGTTAAATCGCAGTCCAACAAACTTGTGGTATTTAAACTACGACTGACTACAACAACTCCAAAGTCCAAGCGCGTTCGGGTTCGGAGTTAGGTCTTGTCATCATCGTACATTGCTCTATTTTTGTTGTGATTAACAATTAGATTACCAAATACATGGAAGAATTTTAACGACATCCGTTGTAAATGCCAGTTTACATTTCATAGTGGCGAGATTGCTTGCAGTCGTGGTGGACGAGTATTTGCCTTGGTAGTTATTTAGACTTTATTTTTTATGTTCTGTTTGATACTATTGTACCGTGTGTGAAAAATTCCCATTTACTAATTGTGAATTTTTCTTTATAACTTCATTCATTCCATAATATTGAACTACCACCTATTAACTTTTTCAAATTAGAATATGAAACTTATTGGTTATGTATAGCACAATTATAAGCATAATTATGCTGCATTACTGTTCTTATTGTGTAGGATGTAAAACTTGTTGAAATCTTTACATTGAGAAATCACTTCCTCAAGACTGATTGCGCCCAAATTGTAAATGTACTTGAAGCTCTGGTGCTTGCAGTGGCACAGTGGTTAAGGGGATGGTCTGGGGGAGACAATAAGTCCGCCGGTTTTTGACAGATTTTTCTAAGATTTTCACATTAGGTGTCAAATGATGCGGCCTTCTTTTTTGAACTCGTGTGTTTTTCTCGTAAACTCAAAATTTTTTTTTTTTTCCAAAAACCGGAAAAAGTGGGTGTTGCAGACAAGTGTCCATCGCCCACAATTTTAAAGTTACAGAACTGGATAAAGGTTTTCTATGTAGCTAATTGTCTGGTCTTGAGATCAACTGGTATGGTTTTTCGATAATTTGGATTTATAAATTACGAGAAATTTTTTCCCAAAAATTGACAATTTTTTCATTTTTTCAAATATAACCGATTATAATTTTCAACATGATTCGAAATTCAAAAAACTATACCAGTGCCTCTCTATGATATTTCAATCACTATTGATTGATGTGTTTTTCATTCCTCTACCTTCAAAACTGTGGGAGAAGGGCCTCTTCAAAGATCAAAAAGTTAAGTTTCCAGGAGAGCCATTTTTCTAAAACTTTTTTATTTTTTGATTTAATTTCTGAACTAATCATTTCTTTAATATAAATTTTACAGTTAATGTAGATCTTTTCAAGCTCTATCGATTGGCTTATTAGCCATTCCTGTAACTTCAAAACTGTAGGAAAAGATCCATATCTAAAAACAGTGAATGTAAATTTCAGAACACCAGTCTTTTTTAAGTTTTTTTTTTTCGAAGTTACAAAAAAAATTCTTTTTTCAACTCTTTCANAAGTGGGTGTTGCAGACAAGTGTCTATCGCCCACAATTTTAAAGTTACAGAACTGGATAAAGGTTTTCTATGTAGCTAATTGTCTGGTCTTGAGATCAACTGGTATGGTTTTTCGATAATTTGGATTTATGAATTACGAGAAATTTTTTCCCAAAAATTGACAATTTTTTCATTTTTTCAAATATAACCGATTATAATTTTCAACATGATTTGAAATTCAAAAAACTATACCAGTGCCTCTCTATGATATTTCAATCACTATCAATTGATGTGTTTTTCATTCCTCTACCTTCAAAACTGTGGGAGAAGGGCCTCTTCAAAGATCAAAAAGTTAATTTCCAGGAGAGCCATTTTTCTAAAACTTTCCTATTTTTTGATTTAATTTCTGAACTAATCATTTTTTTAATGTAAATTTTACAGTTAATGTAGATCTTTCCAAGCTCTATCAATTGGCATATTAGCCATTCCTGTAACTTCAAAACTGTAGGAAAAGATCCATATCTAAAAACAGTGAATGTAAATTTCAGAACACCAGTCTTTTTTAAGTTTTTTTTTCTTTCTAAGTTACAAAAAAAATTCTTTTTTCAACTCTTTCGTATAGTAGCTCTTTTTGAGCCCTTTCAAATGATATATTTGCCATTCTTGTACCTTCAAAACCGCGGGAGGCGATTATATGTTTACACAGCAGCTAATTAGCTGATCACTCAGAGCAGCCGGACTCAAAACAAACACTCGGTTACATCATCATAATTAACACTGAGAGTTAGAATGTTTTGTTTGAGTACTAAGGCATTTCAAACAAGGTCATGAATGAACTCTCTTGCTATTCACGTTGAGGAGTGCCCAAAACTGATTCGTAACTAGGGAGGGAAGGGGGAAATCACTCATACACTGGCGAGTCAAGGTCACGTGACTGCGCATCTTCTACTCCGTCTAGAAGACGAACCAATGTACGTAGTTGAAAGCGAACTATACCGTTGGATGCGCAAGAAAATTCTCTATAAGATGAGTTTATAAAACCGAAAACCTACCACTGTCCAAATGCGATCCAGACCGTCCCCTTAACCCGTCTCCACATGGCCGACCTACCGGGAGGTTTGAAGAAAATGAGTAAACTTGACAACTTACTGTACATTCATTATTCAAGTTAGAAGTTTCATTGAGGGTTCATTGTAAAGAAAAAGAGTTGCTCTTTCTGTCAGTAAAAAAAAAATGCTGCTACCCCAACAAAAGTCTATGGAATTTGAATTTTTATTGCGGTAAAATAAAAAAATATAAATCGGAAAATCACTGGCCATTATTTATATATTGCACTTTCATGTTTTTTTATAATGCATTTTCATAGATTTTGACTTGCTGAATTTTGTGGTATGTAATTTTTTTTTTTAGGCCTAATAGTTCTGAAGTTATGAGTATTTTATGTAAAACAATTAATTTTCACAGTTTTTCTTTTTAGTTCATTTTGTATATAGGCTGTTATCAAGCAGTTTCATTGCTTTTAAAGAGTTTTATGTACATAGAGCTTTTCCTCCCAAATACAATGGTGGTATGATTATTTGCCCATAAGTAAATCTACGGATTTTGGACTCCCATTTTCGGAACAAAGAATAAAATAAAAAATATAAATGATGGCGACCTTCTAAGAGCCCGAGTGCGTGCCGGCATGCCTCAGCTACACTGCTGGCCTTCTAAGAGGTCATACAACGCCGGTAGCCACACTCCAGACTGAGCGCAAGAATTCATACAGGTTTGAACATTTTACCTCTCCTCTCCTTTCCCCCCCCCACCTTATTTTACCTTCCACCAATGAATAGCGCTCAACAAGACGCTTAAAACCATATATGGCAACCCTAGGTTTGATGATGTGTCACATGTACTAGCTTTGCCGACCTTCTAAGAGTCCAGGACGTGGCGACGGGTTAAGGGATCGGCCTTGCATGTTGGAGACAAGGGTTCGTATCCCGACGCTGGCGCGGCGATTTTCCCCGTTGGGTATAAGGAAAAGCTCAAGCACAATACCCTACTCAACCCAAGTGTCGGAAATGGGTACCGGCTTTTCGAAAAACCATCGTGGTATCCTATATATAGTGTTAGTTACAAGACATTTGAAAAACCAATGCTCAAGATCATATGTATCAGGCTTGATAGGAAATAAAGCATCCTAAGATGCCGATGTTTGTTTGTTTAACCAACATGGGATTTGAACATTATTTTTTGGGCTTTATTTGTCTCAATTATATAACCCTTTCATTCCCAGTGTAAAAAATAGAGAACTTTTTTTAGTTTTTACAATTGATATCTTTTATTTCATGGTTAATTAACTCATTACCACTTCTACTTACAAAATAAATATTCAATTTAAAAAAATAGCGTGATGGGAACTGGAGTTCCCGTCAGTACTGAAGAACCTGCGATTTTCCTCAATGCTAGATTAACAGATAAGCTACCTCAAAACCTCATGCATGCATAATTCTAGGTTCAATTACTTGTGTGAAGTTGAAAAAAAAATTAATTTGAATACTTACTATTGACATTATGATGAAATAGTTTTCAATCATGAAAAGTAAGACTCCTTTTATTACACACATTTTTTCAAAGAAACGACTAGCACAAAATGTTGGGGAGAACAGAAATGGCGTATTTTTTTTATTTATTTTATTCAATCTGTTGATGAATAGGCAGTTTGAACAGCTTGTCTTTTATGTTTGGTAAATGTGTAGCGTTTGGTAATAATCGATTTTTAAATTTTTGGTGCCGAAATATAGTTAATAAGATTCAAATAAACAAGTTTTCTTCCATGCACTTTTCGTCGCAAATGACTATTTTACGAGTTATAGCGGTATGGTGGTACTTATCGCAATTGCGTTGTTGCAAGCGCGGAAAAAGCGCACTCGATCATTCGAGCGCGTTGAAAAGAAGAGTCCATTGCAGTGTTGCCATAGAATGCCCTCAATGAATTTCTTTCCGTTTCAAAGACCAGAGTTGGGGTCAGTAATTTACTGCTATAACTCATTAAATACTCATTTTTGATGGAAAGTGCATAGAAAAAACTTGTTTATTTCAATCTTGTCAACTATGTTTTGGCACCAAAAATTCGAAATTTGATTATTACCAAACGCTACACATTAACCTTATGTTTTCCTGTAGATGAGTGTTGTCATCAAGATGAAGGCAGACAAGAATTTTATAGAAACTATTTTGTGACATTGACTCACTAATACATTGATTTCCGACGTCCTTTGCATTCTTCCAATAGAAACACATTTGGTTGAAGCAATTGTAGCCCATGATGATGTTGATTCCAAGAAAAATATTGATTTCTTCTTTGGTAATTTGAGCAGGCTTTCCTTTCTGAATACTTTTTAGGTTTGTTTGATAATGAATCATATTAATCAGTTCATCAATAAAGTACAGGTTGAAAGAATCTATTGCATTGTGGAATACATGCTGCTTCAGTATCTTAGGAGTGAAATCAATGGCAATAGATTTTTCTTCCTTTTTCCTCCATTTTTGCGGTGTCTCTTCTGAGGCTGATCATCCTTCTGATGACTTTGACTCGCACTGTTATTGGGTCGTTTTCTCCAATGTGCACCACAAAGGGCTCATGATCTCGAACATCCAACCTATTGACAACAGAAATGCTTTCTGTTGGATCTCCCCCAGGAGGATACAATTATTGTATCTATGGGAATTTGCGCACCAATGGGGAAAATGTGAGGGCCCAAGCTGAAAGTTAGGTGGGCATTCCTTTTGTTGAAATAAAATGTTTTTTTGTTTGGTTAAGGATCACCTTTTTTGGTTCACTACTGTCTTGTTTTTCAGCACCTTTGACTTTCTTTTTCAACTTTAATCTTATTTCATACACTTCTTTCTCAACTTACTGTTTCTATGCCCCTTCTGCGTACTAAATGGTGCCTTCCTCTCTTTGATATGCTTTTTTTTGTAGCGGTTAGGGAGGCTTTAACTAACTTATAATCTAATCTAATATTCTGTTGGATCTTGACCTTCTTTCTCAATGTCTGTGTCCTCATTTAGTCTGTTTCAATTTCTTGGTCAATTTGTTCCATCAGAACCTGTATTTCTTCCGGATTCAAAGCTCTCAAGGCCATGTTGTCACTAAAAAGGAAAAAAATGATGCTGACTTTATATTCACAAGAAAATGTAAAAATGATCAAAAATACTGCTCGACATAATGAATTAATTTTATGGGCCATATAAATTACTGGTTTATGAGAATGATAATAAAAACAAAAGCAAAATTTTATAAAATTGTTCCTGCTAAATTGTTTATTAGGCTTAGCAAGTAGTGTTCAAATGACAAAAATATTACAATAGGCATTTTTACTCATTTTATGCATGTAAAATTATCACGTATTGCTTTACATAGGAGGCTGTCATGAGGCAGTTAAACTGAAATTTGTAAATAAATAAATGAAATCACTCTCTTGAATTCTTCATAAACTATAGATTTCATATCAAATAAGCTATGAATAACTCAGTATAGCAAATATTATCCATGATAACAAATAACAGTAGATATGCTAATATAGTAACTAAGAAAACATTGGCTATTGGAACCTCAATCCTTTACAAACAATGTAATAAATAGCAATGCAGCAAAGTTCTGTCGGGAACTCAAGTTCCCGCCTCTGCTGTCGGGAACTTGAATACCCAGTCACTTTCAGACACTTTACGAATGTTCTATGAAGTTTTAGTGCACATTCTCCTCATATTTATGCTCTGTAATATTTTATGCACAATTGTACATAATTTCATGAAACTTCATGCAAAATTTACTGAATAAAGAGTCAAATTGAGAAGAAATATTTTCAGAAGTCTTAATGCAACAGCGGGTTTCCTATAACTACCTTAACAATTTTCTTGACCTGTCTCTGCTGCCAGACGCACGGTGATTCGTGTTCCTAGATGGGTACTACAGTGCTCGACAGTAAGCACAGCCTCTAATTCTTGCTTGAACTTTATCTATGAACAAAAATAGAGTGTGGGAACAAAAGGGTTAAGCAAAATTAGGCTACATAGCTATTCTCTATGCCTCTGCAGCACCAATTTAGTCAAAATCTTCATGGTTTGAAACACCTGCTTTTGACTTCTGTTGCTTGGAGATAGAGTTATGCCCCCTGGCTCTTAAGAACTAGAGGCAAATATTTCCGCTCTTTGAATACACAAAGGATTCTTAATATTAAATTTTTCAAAGTTGTTTTGTCCCTATAGTTGAACCACCATCAGAATTATATTTGAAGGGAATCCAGTATATGCTTTGTTTACTTTATGGGGCAAAGACTGGACAGTCTGTTTAAGTTTTCCACTCCTATAAAGTATATATTGCCATCAATTTCATTTCAAAAATTCCTCCATGGTGGTGCTGCTATGGATATGGATTTATTATGACTCAATCTTGTATTGGTTCTGATGCAATTTTTCAGTATCATATCATTCATATGGATGAAAATTTAAAGGCTTTGCTTAGGCACAATGATTATGTGCTCTTAAAAATCTCTTGCTTGTAGAAAAGAAAGTAGTACCTTTCAATTATAATTAAAAAATATAAGTATAGTTAGTTTGTAAGGCCACTACTATATAAAGTTTATGGTTTTTTATTTTCCTATCTCTGTTTTTTCAAACAGATAGATAAACATTCTATGCTAAAAATATTAAAGTTTTTATATTTATTGATTAGACTGCTGAGTCCCAAGCATTAACAAATTGTTTTTCAAAATTAATTCATTCAATGTTTGATAATGCCTGTAGACATATAATTATGTTGGTGATGTAAAGAAGCATTTCCGTTCTCTGAATCCTTGTGAACTGGGTGTGATCAGCATATTCATGGTACAAGCTTTACATTTCATTGAATTTTCCCTGTATTAAACCNCTTTAAGTTACTATTAAATTGAAATTTTTAAATACAGCGAGTTAGATATTAGCGCTGGTTTAAAATGGTTTTCAGAAGATGGGATCGCATTGGGAGTTTGGAGTTGAGGGAGCTGTTATTCTCTCGTAAACCAATTCAAAAAGATTTGCTATACATGGCAGAACATAGAATTCAACGAGCTTCATCTTGAGAATAAGATAAAATTCCTACAAGCCGCAGTTCAAAAATTGTTTTTTTTGGAAATAAAAAGTTTAAATGAGCGTTCGTGCTATCAGTCGAAAATATGCTCTCTGAATTTTAGGATTATAATTATCCGTTTCGTGTTTGAAGGATTAGAGTATGTGAAATTGGAGAGAAAAGCCTGTTTCGCACGTACTATTGTCTTGTACTATCAGTCATTAAAATTTTGAACCAACTTGAGGATTGCATACTATTATGCAGCTTCAGTCGTCATTTTTGACGGCACGGGTGAACTAACTTCAAAGTATTTAATGCAATGTAAACGATTTCTTTTTTCCTTTAAAGATAGTGTTGATGTATTACACTAAATTCTGCAAGGTTAATTTTTTTGCTTGGCAAAAGTTTTGTCTTCACGGAAAGACTGAAACCGAACTCACCATTTCCTTCATCAATTACACTATTTTTTAAAAGATATAGAGACATTCCTCGTATGTTAATTCTTGTATTTTTATTTTTCCTATGACGCAATGTAAGAACAGGCATATTTTCTTATATTTTCTCGGGGGCTTGTTTATAATTGTTAAAGCTTTCCATTTTTCAGCATTAAAAACAAAGGATGTCATGAACAACCTCTCACCACACATGTCACCTTCGATAATTGAGAATAAACTGTCAATTGCAAACTGTCAAACAGTTTGCAATAACTATTCACGCGCGCATAGGAAACGATGCGAAAGTTTTTCCAGCAAGGCGCTCAACTCAAGCGCAACAATACCATGCAGCGAAGAACCGTTTTAAATCGGTCGTCCCATAGAACTCGTCATCCACTACGTCTTCGTTCGCTCGTTTTCCATACGGCCAACCATGAAGTCTTTAGGTTTGTCCCATAAATTTTTGAAGTACAACCTAAAGTTTCTTTGCAATAAAGATATCACAATACACAGAACTTGGTGCGTATTCTTCTGTAATCTCCCAATAAAAAACTTTCCGGTAGTATTGGAGCAACCGCGAGCAAGAATTACACAACCCTATACTGTAATTTCCACAGCAATCGGCTCTCACTGATGCCGATATTGCTGTTGACATCAGCAAACATATTACACTCAAAATAGATAACATAGAAAACCGAGATAACAATAGAAGTCCACCAGTCCCCGAATTAAAATAATAAATACTTGGCTGTCGAGTCAAATTCATGTATCTGGACCCATTTCATGTTCGATGTATTTCGTATTTTAGCCTTGAGAGACAAAAATTTTAATTCTCGTCATGTTTGCCCCCAAAATTTTTTTCGTTTGCATCCACCGTTGTCCAATTACTAAATAGATCCTAGAAATCAACCAAATAGCACGGTAGTTTACCGAATTAAAGAAAAGCCTCATTCTGAGACGAGAAATTCGTACAGCAGAAAAGATACCCAACGTCACTCGCACTAGAACTCCAAACAAGTCTACTCGAGAATAACGTGGCAAGCATTTGAGAGAGTTCTGATTTCTCTCCTGTCGCCAAGGTCGCTTGGAATAAAATAAAACGCTATATCAAATATGTATTTACAGTATGAGGAGTACGAAATTTTACCTTGTATGAGGCCCGAATGAAGTAATTGCACCAATTTCCACAATATTCATTCAAAACACGTCAGCAAAACATAGGAGAACAAAGATAAATATTTGCTACTACCAGCCACGAATTTAATCTGAAAATAAATAAATTAAATTTAGTAAAAAAAAAGTACATTGGAACTCATAACTCCAAAGGTGAAACACAACAAGGATAGAATGAAAAATTTCATTTCCAGATGAAGTCATGCTTAACTTGAGCAAGACATCCTGAGTTGGCACCCCACCTTCATTTCACTGCTTCTTGGGAGGCTCGTCTGGGATGCCCTCCAGACCCTGTCAAAGAATTTCAATTAATTGAGCATTTATTTAGAACTAAAAGAATCTTTCATCAAGTGAAAAAACCATTGATAATAGCACAGCGGCTAGACAAGCAATGAAATGGGCTTGCTACCGAAGCATGTTGGAAGTGACATGTAACCAAGAGCGGCATAATTCCTAAAGGCATACACTCAGATGCAAATCACGTTTACCACAGTACATATGTCCGTAGCATCAGCAAGGTCTGGTAACCTCAATTGAGGTGCAAGCAACATTCATCATGACCATACTATCACTATCCTAAGCTTAAGCTAACTTAGCTACAAGCACAACTATCATCAGCTTCACTGAAAAGATAAATCGATAGAAAAATTTGAGATTGCTATTTATAATTGAGATCCAATTTTTATGCAAAAATTCATAAAAATGTACTAATTACAGAACATTTGTAATTACTTTTCTATTTTCAATGATAAATTTAGCAATTTTTTTTAAATCTGCAATGGTAATTGATTCACAAGAAAATTAAGTGCCTATTAAAAAATTAAGGGATAAGAATATCAACTAGGATACTACCTACAGCGTCATGTAACCTTACTTTAGAAATTTTTACTCTTCACACTCTTCCTTTTAGATGAATAATACGGCTTGAGGGGTATCACTTTTACACCACTTTACTTCTTGCCTTCTCATGTTCCTTCTCACATACAATAGTTTAGGTCAAATATTATACATACATGTGGTCTACTAGACATTCTTATTTGAAAACCAAGACATCGACTTTATATCAAACTCACAGGTTTACAAATAAAATTCCCATCTGTTATCGTGCCTCAACAGATTAGGTGGACTCTCCCTTGCTCACTACTGCCGATTTAAAAAAATTCAGCATATTTTCATTTAAAAATTAACTAATTCATCACACAATTAAAGCTCATGCATCAAAGCTTTTATTTTTGAAATGCTGTCTCAACCAAATGATTACTTTCAAATCTTAATCTTATCAATCAATCTTAATTAATCTAATTTTTTGGGTATCTTTTGAGGTTAATGCATAAAATTACTGGGATATAATTGATACTCATCATAACCTATGTTCATTAACAGAAATATCATTTGTCAAACAAGTTTATTCCAAGCATTAATTGTAGTATTTCAACCCAATTAACTGCTAACCTCTTCGAAAATGAACAAACTCTGAAAAAAAACTCAGCTAATAGGAACCCCAAATATAAAATGCCCAAATATCAGTTAACATCAAAACTATAACTACACACTCAATAATTAAGAAAATTACTGCAATCACACCTTAAGGCTATTACTTACGATGCATTTGTATGTGTCACCCGAGAGACGCTCGTCTCTCAAAACTGCAAACCGCATTTCTCGCTCACGGGTGTGCCGCAGGTAGAACTGTAATAAAATTTTCAATAATTTGAGAAGATGGTAATCAATGCAATTTTGCAAAATGAGTGTTTTTGAAACATATATACTGATTCAACATGAGCATTGGGAAAAAGGATACGGTACATGTAAAAACATTACAAGCGCATTTTCATACCTATTGGGAAATCACAAGAAATAAGGAATCAAGATTAAATAGCAATAGCAACAAAAAATTGTCTGTACTGCCATTATTATAAAAGACTGAACACCAAAAGTAATACTCACATTTCCAAGAGCTAATTTATTCAAGACAGGGGCAATGTACATTGGGGCAGTCAAGGCTACCGTGCAAATGACAAAGCTAGGAATCATTTCGTACCACATTTTGGCGAATTAATTATAAACAGTAGTGTATGAAATCCTGAAATAAAAAATAGGGATGATGCATTTATAATGCATTGGAAAGGTTAAAGACATCACCATACCAAAGTACCATGATACAGCTGCCTAAAAGCAACACCTACTCTATGAAAAAATTTTAACCGTAAAACAATTCGACACTAGTCTAACTTTTGCAAGAGACATAAACACACAAACCAACCTAAAACTAGCCAGACAACTCTTTGCTTGTGATTGATGGTGATGCAAATTGTAATGGAGTAAATTCTCCACTGCTCATTATTTAGCAAAAAAAAAATGTAATAAAAATAAATGTTTTATGGTTGTTGTGATGATTATTATTCTGACTATAATTCAAGTTTAAGAATTCCTAGCTAAAACTAAGGCAATCTAAAGCAAAGAAAGAGGAGTAACCATCAAGTACAGAAGTATGTCTAAAGCGGTCTCAACATGTTTTGTTTGTGTTTAGCTCTTAACACCATCAACTTTTGCTTTATAAAATTAGTTTCTTTATCCATCAATTTGAGATGTTTGGTACAGATATGTTTTTGTAGTTTAGTTGATTCCATAGACTGATGAGAAAGTACCTCCAAACATACTACACACTTAGGCCTATCTATCCCCAAAATAGCTTTGCTGGCAAATCTCTACTTCATAAAATCATTGCCTTATTTCCTTTTGCTTACACTCATATTTTTCAGTGAGATAAGTTGCTGAAACCAGCACAGTATTTCACATCAATCACGCTTCACTTGTGTCACTTGTCGGTATTGCGCCCACAGTGACGCGTGATTGATGTGAAATACTGTGCTGGTTTCAGCAACTTATCCTATTGAAAGAAGTTAATGTAAGCAAAAGGAAATAAGGCAATGATTTTATGAAGTGATTTGCCCGCAAAGTTATTGTAGGGATAGACAGGCTTCAGTGCATAATATGTTTAGAGGTACTTTCTTATAAGTCTATGGAATTAATTAAACTACAAAGATATATCCAAACCAAACATCTCAAATTGATGGATAAAAAAATTAATTTTGTAAAGCAAAAGTTGTTGGTCTTAAAAGTCACTTGCTTGATGCAAATAGATCATTTCATAACAAAAAGTTAGTCATCATTGAAACTTCATTTAGTGTTATATTAAAGATGGCACAGGTTAAAAAACCGCACACAATAGCTGAAAATTTTGTGTTTCTGAGCACTGAAGATACAATACACCTTTGGATCGGCCCTGACGAAGGAAATAAATTGTTGCCCCTATCTGTGTTGAATAATTCAAGAAAAAAAATTACAGATATAACCAATGAGTGACATCTAATCTTACTTTATACACGGACAAAAAAAAACTTGAGCTGAATTGTTCAATATACAGCTTGATGCAACTTGAAACTTGCTTGATAAAACAAATTTTTCACACTGATTGTGTCTGTTAGTTTTTATTATGGATGATCAGGATGAACTAATAAAAAAAAGAGTTTATGTTTCATAGATCTTTGCAAACTACATCTACTGCTCTATATATTTTTAATGATTTTAATTTAGGAGAAGAATACTCAATTGAATGGAAGAGATTATGTAGATACAGAGCACTTGCAAGGTTTGACAGCAAGCATGGCTTCCAATCTTCAGTTAAAAAAGTAGCTCCACAAAAAATAACTCATTGTATGATTTATCAACAAGTATTAGTTACAAGACATTGCCTGCCTGTACTCTTTACGAAAGTGCTCCGTTTTGTAAATAAAGCAGTAAATGTTGTAAAATCTAAGACACTTGCAACAAGATTTTTAAATGTTCTATGTGAAGATTTGGGTTCCTTACACTATGAACTTATGTTTAACAATAAGGAAGATAGCTTTTCAAAGCAAATAAATTGAACTACAAATTGAGCTCCAAATTTGTTTTACTACCCTAAATATAAATTAATTTGAATTTATATTTACACTGGAATCCCTACCATGCAAATTAGTGTATTTATTAGAAATATCTGATGTTTTCAATAACATGAATACATCATTGTAAGGAAATGAGAGTATGATGACAACATTTTCAAGGTATCTCTCAAAATGAAGCTAGCACTTTGGATCACAGAAATTGAACAATAAGAATTATACATGATCCTAACTCTTGCACTGACTGTTGAAGTGACAAATAAAATTAATATTAAATATTTGCACACTTTGATAGAAAAATTGCAAAATCTTATTACTGAAATAAATTTTTTCAGGAAATCATTTTGCCTCACAATCAACAATTTAAATGTTGACAATTTGACATATCTGATGAAACTTGGCAGGATAAGTTTATTGAAGTTCAAAATAATTTAGTAGAAAATGCTTGGTTTCATAAAACACCAACACAGGAATTTTTTTTAAGAGGTTTCAAAAATTTTTAGTACTATTGGATGTTGCAAGAAAAAATTTACACTTGTGTGAAACTTCATTCTTCCAACTTATATCATCAAAAGCAAGTGCTAAAATAAATTAAATTTAGAAACTCACTGTGGATGTGCAAATGTAATATCAATTACAATGTCTAGAATTAAAGTTCAGCTCAAAAAAAGCCCTACCATTAAGTCAAAGCAAAAATTTAAGTAATTTAAAGTTTAAAACCAACTAATGAATATGAGTTTAGCTCTTAAAAATTAATTAAACTTTGCTTATTCTAATTCACATCGGTTTATAAGTAATTCTAGTTGCAACCTTTATCTTGTATAAAAAAAGTTGGAAAATATTTAAAACTTTACCTAATACACATTTTAGTGCATTTGTGTTTTACAAAATAACCATTCTATAATAAACGAGTTTTTAAAGTACAGAAAATTACCTAGCTATTTGAAAGAAGGAGGGTCAAGAATTGATTTTATTGTCCAAAATGGGTTGCCATATGTTAAAAGTGGGAAGACACAGCAAAGACAACTGATGTAGTCACTGTAGTGCAGCTGCAAAATAAATTAATTTATAATAAAAAATAGAGAGAAATGAGTACTGAGTAGTGTTGAGTCAAATTGAGTTCAATTGAGAGATCAAATCTGATATTAAAAATTGAATCACGCAAAGTTTAATTATTGATAGCCCAATATTCTGTCCTTTAAAATTTCACAAAAACTCAAGTAGCAAGAAAGATGTATTTAGCCGAAATGCAACTCTTTATCCTTAGATCACCAAAAAAATGATTTCAGTGATTAAATAATAATTAAATGCAAAAAATAAAGCAATTACTATGACACAATTCCTTCTTTTTAGAAAAACTCATTTGCTTACATACGCTTTTACTTCAACCAAAATCATAAACATTCCATTTGTACAAGAAACCCAACATGATTACTCGCGGCCGCGCAGTATTATCCTACATACAAAGCTCCTACTACCAAAAAACAAGTAGCTTTTACTAGGCTCAATAATACCATAAGCTCCTACTAGAAAGCAAAAATAAAAAGATTGAAAAAGAATTTCAGAGCCACAGCGATTCATTTTCTGTGGCCAGCCACAAGAGCCGAGCTTGACGTCATCTAATGGTTCTTGCAGCTATGTGTACATCACGATAACATAAATCGCACAAGTTTTCCCGTTTACCCAGGATGGAACAGGGTTTTTCTAAAATATTTTGAAATACCTCGGAAATTTTCTTTAAAATATGCGAAGATTTTATGAAAAAAGTAAAGCAGTACTGCGGTCTCAGGTGTAAATATGTAATGTGTTCAATATTACTTTTAATGAAGTCCAAANCTTGTTCATGCAGCATTCAATAATTGTTTGAAATAAGATCGACATTCTACATGAGTGTGATGGAATCTGTAAAACACGGCTGCACAGGCAAAGAAAAATGCTCTCTTCATTCATGGAGTTTGTGGTGATTTGTGAAGATTTAATTTTGTAGAGTGTTCACATGCAAAGAATATTGAATCACATGTTTAAAATTCAAATAAAAACGTGAGTCCGAGGAAAAAATTAACTGTGAAATATGCTACAGTCTTTGTGGCATGATCATAAGAATTGTGTTAATAGCAAATCTTGATTATGTCTTAAGAATTATGCTTACCAACTAATGCCCGTGGTGTTAAAATTTTTTGATCAAAAAACAAAACTTGTAATTTTCATGCTTGAATCCTGGTTTCTGTGTGCATGTGTGTGTGTATATGTATGCATACATTCGGATTCGTATGTACATTCATACATTTACCCACAACAGTTATAACAAAATCTTTAATTAATCGACTTGCATTTGTCTTGTTAGCTTGGTGTGTAGGTTAAAGCATGCTCATCTAGGCAGTATGATAAGTGTATTTTTTCATAAGTGCATTTTCTGATCTATGCTTGCTCGAAATGATTTTTTGAATATCAGTCGCAACAAGCAATTATAATATTATTTCCTGATGTCATGAAATCTAAAGCTGATTTGTCTATGTGCATGTAAACTGTCAAAAATGTCTTCACCCCACAAAGTTCCATTCTTCATTGTTTCTGTGAATTAATCAGTAGTGGGAAACGATAAATTTTACGATAATGCAATGTTTTTTATTAAGTCCTATAAAAATAAAGCAATAAATTTCCAAGATACCTTAAAGTGATAAACGATAAATCCAAATATACTCTATTTTTGCTATTTGTACATTTAAAGACGTCTTTTTTACACTTAAAACACGATATATTACATAATAAACATCCTCTGGCTCACTGCCCAGGGACATTAGGGAGATTGAGCATAAGATGGTGGGAATGTCCACAGATCCCGAACTCCCGGAAAAGTTCCGCTCCCTTTCCTGAGTCACATCACCGCTGCTGGCCTTCAAGTGGAAAAAGTCCTCCACTGTCCTCTTGCCTGACATCTTGAAATTCCCTAATCACTAAATTCACTATTCTCGAACATTAAAGAGCTCATTCCGCGACACTAATTAACGACGCAACATAAAACGCAATCACCTAAACGGTTTCCTGAAAAAGAAAAGTTAGAACACAAAATCACGCGACGTTCGTACGAACGGGAGGCACGCGCGAGGCGTACCTCGAAATGCAAAAAAATGTATAAAACTAATATATATTCATTAAATATTCAGTTAAGACAGCAATATAAAATAAAAATTATGTGCATATAAGTTATAACACACAAAGAAGTTTTGGATCGCTGGTAGCACTGTGAAATTCAGAGCTAAAATCAGATTCTTCCAGTTGGGGGGCTGCTATTCAAAGAAACAATGACAACCTAGGTTACCAGATTAAAATTTTCATGATAAGCCAACTAAGGCCCCGAAAAGGACAGAATTTTTGACGCCAGGTAGACTGAAAAAAGTCAGATTTCGGAAATTGGGCCTTAAAAAAGCCAATCTGGCAACCCTGATGACAACAGAAGCGCGAGCCACTATAGGCGACTGGCCGCATCTGTTCGCCGCGTAACAATGAGCCTTTAACCTCCCGCCGTAAGAGTGTTTCGTCTTCTACTGTATCGCTAGATTTATCGCGGGGAATTTGAAGTGATAAATTTTTCCAGCCTTACGATAAACGATAAGCGATGTGTTTTTGGTTAATGCGATAATATCGTTTCATCACATTATCGCTTTACTTATCACAACGCCCACGACTGGAATTAACGAACACTGTTCAATTTCAATTAACCGGCTATGGCATTACTCTGGACCGTTATGGCACCTACTAATATTTTTCAGTTAAAGACATTTGCATCATGTTTCGTGAGTAACGTTAGTTTTTTAAATTTGGTAACTTTCTAGAACATTAATGCGTTTTTCTATTATTCACGTCCTAAAACGTTCTTGTTAGTCTTGTGTGATGCAAGTTATCATACGCTCTTGAGTATGTTATGGCAACCTATCTAGGTGGTCACTATCACGTATTACTCGAATAATTGTGTTGTACATATCTTAGTAGCCGTTGTAGAATAATCATTTTCTTGTTTCTGACCCAGGCAGACTGTTTTGGGCTACTATTATTAGCATGGAAATTTCATAATTCCGTGGCGTGATAAAAAACATTTCCTCCGAGTCCCTTGATTGGAATACCAGTCTATACTTAGGAATAAAAATATAGTTCTGAATGTCAACCTCGGTGCCTTAGACGGCGGATTATTTTTATCCACTCGTTTTACTTTCAACAAATTACTTATACCGCAAGTCACTGAGCTCGCACTTCACTGTAAATGTGCACCAAAAAGAGTATTCTCAACTATACATTGTCACGGGAATCGTGTTTTCTTTTATGATCGTAGTTACATATATCATCAAATCTAGATTAAGGACAGCGTCCCCAATACGGACCTTTTTTATCAATAAAATTTGAGCAATTAATTTTGGCATGCTGATAGAAAATGCACTTCGGAATCGCTTATCTTCAATGACAAAATGCGATTTTCTTCAAATAAAACGAGATATTCATAGAAAATGAAATTTTACAGGGAGTGGTTCAAAAAGCTTCTTGACCAACAGTTTTCAAGCTACAGTGATGATTTTGGTATCATTGGATGCGGAAAGACGTGGACATTCCAAAAATAGAAAGCTTTTTCCCAAATTTCCAGTTTTAAATAAAGAAAAATAGAAAAATTACAGAGCAAACGTTGTCATCGAAAAAATGTGGATTTATGACGTCATAACTTATCAACAAAAAGTAAATGTGAAAAATGTGATCTGTGTTTATAAAAGCCCTTGTTTTTTTGCATCCAATGATTTCAAAATCATCACTGTAGCTTTAAAACTGGAGGAGAAGAAGCATTTCGAAACCCCAAAGTCCGAGGTGTACATTATAGGCAAAACATAGATATGTAAACAATTTTAGTTTAAATTTTTAAAAAATTTTCAGTGCAGGTTAGACCCCTGAAATCATTACAGTCAACCCTCGATAAAACGGACTACTAGGGAGGAAGGCTGGTCCGGATTAGCCGATTGTTCGGAATAACCGATATGCCATTATAAATATGCCCCTAATTGAGGTGCAGGTGACAGACGCACCTGCCTCTAATTTTCTTATCATTTCTAGATTCTGGGTCACAGATAATGTACTTTTTTCCTAAGAGAAGCGTTAGCGGGGCCTCTTGAAGACATGGTGAAAAAAAGAAGTTTAAGTTATGCTTTAACACAGAAATATTCACTCAAAAGTCAGAGAAACACAGCACTATCATTTGAATATGGTGGAGGTAAACAAACTGAATTATGGCGGGAGCGGTGGCGGCCGATGCGCGTGCCATCTATTGGCAACTTTCGTCACTAACGCCAGTAACTCGGACAACCCCCCTTTACCGCGGACGGCGTCCGTCTTATCCGATATCCGGATTACCGAGGTCCGTCTTATCGAGGGTTGACTATAGAGTAACACAGAGACATAGGAGATGACATAGCAACGTCGCACCGTGATGGAAGTGCCATGGGGGGAGGTGTAACATGATAAAATACCACTTCCCTCTCCCCGCCCCCCTTTATTCAAACCCCCGTAGCGGGCGAACAAGTGAACGTACGAGTCTCATTTTTTCACAGGATGTACCTGACCTCCTACACTTCCTATCGCAGCAATAATCATTATTTCTCCAGTAGTCTCAAAATCTTGGAATCATATGGGGGACGCTGTCCTTAAGCAACACTGGGGATACATTGCCCTCAATAATTTTTTCCGACTAGTGACATGGGTATTACAATACTCACGTGTGTGTATAATATACGTGTATTTTCCTTACTTTGAGATATTTTAAAAATCAAAGATGTTTTGTATCATCTCTATTGGAAAAAACTGTTTGTATTTTATTTTTATTTTTAAAATTATGGGGTTAGAAAAGATGGTTTTGGAAGAGAATTAACGAATAAAACTAAATGAAAGAGAAATACTTGGACCACCCTATAAAATAAAACTACTTTTTACTTGCTTGGTTGGTCCCTTTGTCTCACTACCAAGAAAGAAAAAGAGAAAACACGTTTATTTCCAATATAGTTTGAATAGATTCTTAATTTTTTAAATGCCATGACAAAAATATCTTTAGCCGGCTCACATACATGAGTATCGTTAAATGCCTTTAAGTGGTCAAATGAAACATTAAAAAAATACATTTTCATCGTTAAGCTATTTTAAGCTGACAATGCTTATTAAAACAAGTGGTAACAAGCACAAAACCCACGTTGACATAAACACTTTTGACGTTCTAAACTTTCATCGACTTCTGAGTTGAGGCTTTTGCAATATCAGGAAATAGTGTTGAAAATATAATAAGTGGAAGTAAATAATTCTGCGTCATGGACTATGCAGTCGATATGATATAAATTCGCAAGTTTTTTTCGTGCGCACGCATCAACTAGAAAAAATTTATTAGTTCGTTGAACGTGTTTTTCCACTCCATCAATTTATGACATTACCTTCATAGATGACACATTGCACAAAATATTTACGAAAGTCAGACACGAGAGGATTGTTGCATGTCGCCAGAAAAATTACAGCTAGAAAAAACATTGAAATAAATGTATACGCAGACGAACTAATATCTCCGTGCTGTTTCCTTGCAGAAAAAATAAAGCAAAAAGTTTTTATTTCCGATAGAGCTGAGAAGTGAAATTTGTTAAAGCACTAGCTTTATAATAGTTTTTACCATAGATGTCATTAATTTTAAGTGGAACC
This sequence comes from Platorchestia sp. MABIK, assembly GCA_014220935.1. Classification (NCBI taxonomy): domain Eukaryota; kingdom Metazoa; phylum Arthropoda; class Malacostraca; order Amphipoda; family Talitridae; genus Platorchestia; species Platorchestia sp. MABIK. Next base: position 20,165 of record JACJUY010006702.1, read on the forward strand.
AGAATAGGCAATATAATAGCACTGCTAATTATTGAATATAGTGTTGAGAGGAAAACATAAAAACATTTCCCTGGTCAGTTAACTATATGTTCAAAAAATTGTATATGATAATTACATGAGGAAAGACATCAATGGTGAAGATGCCTCGGGGAAAACGATTTTTATTTACTGTGAAGCATGAGCTTAGCGATCCTGCGATAGTAACCAATGTCACTGAAAGTTTGGTGGGTGGAAATCATACACACTAGCAGGACCCGTGGAAATTTTTCAGAAAATGCCATCGTTTGGGCAGGTGAACCCGTAAAAAAAATTCGGTCAGAATTACCTTGCCAATTTCAACATAACATATCCTAACCTAACCTATCCTTTCCTATCCTAACCGAACCGATTTTGATAATATGTCGAACATAAAAAAATCGTTGACCCATGAAAAAATTCCGTCAACATTACCTAACCTAACTTATGCTAACCTACCCTATACTAACCTAACATATCCTTACCTACCCTAACCCAACCGTTCCTGAAAATTTGTCAAACATAAAAAACGTGGACCCGTGAAAAAATGTCATCAACATTACCTAACAAATAAACATAACATATTCTAACCAAAGTTATCCTAACCAAACATATTCTAACTTATCTCTTCTTGGCCTATGCTAACCGAACTTATCATGATAATATGTCAAACATAAAAACGTGGACCAGTGAAAAAATTCCGTCATCATAACCTTTCCTTTCCTATCCTAACTTATCCTATCCTAACCTATCCTATCCTAACCTATCCTATCCTAACCTATCCTCTCCTATTCTAACCTATCCTATCCTAACTTTTCCTATCCTAACCTATCCTATCCTATCCTAACCTATCCTATCCTAACCTATCCAATCCTAACATATCCTATCCTGACTTAACTTAACCAATGTCATCGTTAGGCTAGGAGGACCCGTGAGAAAATTCGGTCAACATTACCCAACAAATTCTAACCTAACATATTCTAACCTAACCCATCCTAACGTAGTATATACCAACCTATCCTATGCTCACCGAAGCTTTCCTGATAATATGTCAAACATAAAAAAACGTTAACCCGTGAAAAAATGACGTCAACATAACGTAACTTATGCTAACCTATCCTAACCTAATCTATCCTGACCTAACCTATCATATCCTAACCTAACCTAACTTAACCCATTCTAACCCTACCAATCCTACCCTAACTTAACCAATGTCATCGTTGAGCTAGGTGGACCCGTGAAAAAATTAGGTAAATATTACCTAAGAAATTCTAACAAAACAAATTCTAACCTAACCCTTGCAAATCAAACATTTACTAACTTATCCTATTCTACTTTTTTCCTTACATATAGTCTCTTCGTAGACACGATACCGCGAATCACAGCTCCTTTAAAATAATGAGCATACACCAGTGTATATTAAATGATTTCAATAATTAACTCACTTCTAAGCATGTAAGGTTAGGTATGAATGAAATGTATTTCATAAGTAATCTTTGATTTCGAAAGTTTCCTGAAATAATTACTGTAATTTGAAATAAAATTATTATGCAGTGTAAAATGAAAAACAAATAAAAAATGAGATGAACAAATAAAAACCGTAAAAAATAAAAAATTAACAATCAAAAATGAATGAAAAAATGAAAAAATAAAAATCTGAAAAATTATGTAAAAATTAAAACAAAGCAAATAATAATAAAAAAACAATAAGTATCCTAAACTAACCTAATTTAACCTATCCTACTTATTCTATCCAGATAAAATGTCGAACGTATCAATGCATTTATAGGAGATCTTTTATGTAACACTGAGGAATTCGGTATCCATGATACCGCAAACTCGTATGAGAGCGTTACACACGAACTTAGTTTAAGCGTATTAATAGAAAGATAAATTACGTTTATTAGTGAAATATTTAGAAACGTTGACGCATGTGTTTGGCAATAATAATTTGAGGAAGCGATTTGTCCAGTCACGTAATGAGTTGATAGTTAATAGAACAAATATGGAATTTGAAGTGAAATGAAAGTTCATGTTCGGCAGTGTTGCGCTAATTGCTGTGCGTACGCACAAATTACGTACAAGGAAACAGGAAATCACATCACATACGCTTACCGCAAAAATTTTAGATAGAAAATTAAGCAATACAGAGTAATAAGCGAAAGTATTTTGTCACTACTTTTCAGTTTATACTCCATCATACAGTAATCGTTGAAACGCTAGTTGACGCGCTAATTTGGTAGTGAATTTTTCTATTCTTTGAGAGATCATTATACCCTGTAAAAGCTTATAACACAATAGGGCCAGATTCATCTGACCCATCTAGTGTCAGATGAACGATAGTTGACTGACACATTATTTCTCCAATTCGAGTTATGGTTCCTTACAGTAGGGGAAGGAATTATAGATTATTTTATCAGCGTTGTCCAGAAGGAAGTATAAAAAAGTAGATTAGTATTAGGCTACATGAGTAAGTAACCTTTGTCGAATTAGGGTCCAGTCGAGTGTATTTGAGAGATTTGAACAGGTGAATTATTTTGCTATTCACATCGCAGTATAAAGTGTTCTCAAAACTTGATGGTGCACCCTATAAGGGTGTTGTCTTTGTACGTGTTAATGAGTCCATCCGAAAAGAAGCCAAATGAAAATAATGATCAAATTTGGGGTAGTAATAATTATTACTGGAAGCGGTCACTTCGTGAGATGCCCCGTGAGGATGAAACCGAGGGGCATAGCATCTGAATGCTGTCCAGTGAAGGCCATTGGAAGGAGTTAGGGAATTTCATTGTTTTCTCTCATTCTCCTTAATATCGTGACTTTTCCAATACATGACAAGTCGAGCGACAATTTTAAATTTCTCTCTTGGAACAGCAAAAAATTCCTTGAGTATAACATGAAGAACGATGATAACGACTCACTGCAATCCATACAAGACAAACAAGGAGCTACCATGCAGTGCTGAAAGTCGTACAAGTTCATTTTGATCGAGGCGGAAGGGCTAAGGTACGGCCAGACTGAACGCGTTGGCGCTGACGCGTGCGCACGCTTCACGCTGTCTCACGCTTTCATTTGAATGGAGGTGGCCACACTGCTAGCTGACGCGCGCGTTCATCGAGAAGCATCGGGGGCAGGGTTGCCGATTTAGCCCGAGCCTTTTGCAATATCTTTTAGTCCTTAAAATTTTAAATTTATCCCTGGCGCGTTTTTAAACCCCTTTTGTACTAGTTTAACTCGTTTTAGTCTGTTTTGTTCATTTTCTATAAAAATTTAGTGTTGAAGATACGAATCGAGTACTTACAAGAAAATCTCTGTTTAAGTTCAAAATTTAGCATATTTAGAGCATTTTATCCACAATTGTTGTCTCTATGCATAGTATCTACTCAAAATTATCAAAACTTCATTACATCATCCGGTTAGAATCAAGTTCATTGCTCGTTGTAACTCCAATGGTTTCGTCTGACAGAAGGGATGAGAAAGTAACTTATTCTGTTCTATTTGGTGGCAGTTTGGCATGAAAACAGTGTCAGTAACATTGTGCGTGGTAATTTCACTTGATTTACTGTAGGAATTCGTTCAAAGTCTTCAGTTTTGGCATTATTTGTAGCATAATGTTCTTCTTTTGATCTGCGTTCGACAAAATAAAACCACCATGGAAAAAGAGGACACGCAAAAGTTCAGAAACGAGTGGCTGAATAATCCTAGGTATAAAGATTGGTCGCAGCGAATTGAAGGCG
>JACJUY010006702.1:24043-64368 GCA_014220935.1 Platorchestia sp. MABIK
CAGCGTCAAATATTTCTCCCAAGTAATCTTGAATTTTGCCAGCGCGACGCAGCGTCTGTACGCTTTGGTCTGCTTGCGCCCGTCCGCGTCCAGTGTGGCCGCTCTCATTGCAATACATATTTTTAATTTCGCAGCTACTGCCTGCGTACGCGCGCGTCAGCGCCGACGCGTTCAGTCTGGCCGTAGACTAAAGCAAGCTCGAGGTTCCCAAGCTTCTAGTTTCCAACCTTGTTTGTCTCGCAACATGAATGTTTTTCTTATGAATAAATTTTTTTTTAAATTCCATTAGATATTTATTTGCATCATTTTGAGGGCCGTTACTTTCAGTAGTCAATGTCGATATAGGGAGTAACGGGGATCATCGTAATTCAAAACTTACGAAATTATTTCGATGTACATTCATACGAGGAGCACTAGTTTTACATTGAGAGACTTGACAATATTTCTTCTTGATAAACACGTTGACTAAGTATTGGGACAAATGAGTACCACTAAGTAAATTGCTCATTTATGTATCAATGTAGATGAATAACATTTCAACCATTTCAAGATCTCTTTTTGAATGAATTTCATCATATGGGGCACGTATTATCATGTAGTTTTATTTTTACATTTCTCATAAAGGCTGAAAACTAATTCGTGCTGTAAATTCGATTTTCCAATTCTATATCTAACAACCCAACCAAAGCAACCTTTGGATCCGCGCAGTCGTAGTCAACGTGTTAAGATCAGGCAGCACGAAGGTGGTCGAGCTTCACTTGCGACAACACTGAAAATCGTTGTCTTCATTAAATTTGCGAGAGAAAGTGGATATATCGGCTGCTGATCGGAGTAAAAATAAAGTTTCTTCATCCAAGCTGTTTCCAAACATCCGTCTAAATTCTTTTGGATTTAACCTCTATGTGTAAAAACAGCAAGAAAATGTTCGGTTTAACTTGTGCCTACTCACCACAATGTGCCGCCACACTGCAGAGTTTTGAGAAATTCAAATTGAGCACTCTATCTGCATTTACATATTAATAGAACGACCTCGTGTACAGGAAACTCTAAGACAAATATCTTCCGGAAGACTATATACTTGCTTGGGTGCCCTGAAAATATGGACTGCGACGACCTGCCGTCCATTAAATGTTTTCGAGGTTCGGAGATTGTTCATTTAGATTTCAATTTTCCTTGTGGGCCTGTTGATTGATCTTCCATGAATGATTTTTATGACATGATGAACATGGGACGTGTTTTTATGCCGGGCTTGGATAGCAAAACTATCTGCAGCCAATCTACTGAGGAATATTAATCGCAGAGGTGGAAGCCAGCTTTCCTGCTGTTTAATTTTGAGTTAGAAATCTAGGGGAATAAAACCTATCAAACATGACACAACATGTGTTAGTCCAAACTTAATCATACGAAATTTAGAAAAGTAATGATGTTTTCAACATTCTATAAAGGTAACTTGCAAGGTAAAATGCCGCTATAATTGTAGTAGTTTTCAGTCCAATGAAAAACTATCGTAATTCATTTGAGGATAACCTACTGTGTGGTTGAGTAACTAAACATGCAATTGACAATTTCAGACACAATTTCTTACGCTAATCAATTTTTTTATTTCAGTCATTGCAAAATTCGTTGTGGAACTTGCGAAATTCGAGAGCGCTAGAGAGTAATGCAGATTATCTATTTATACACCTCGGATAGTTAGTCCATTAGTACACCTCGTATGGTTTGTCTATTAGTACACCTCGAATAATATGTATATTAGTAAATCTCGTTTGGTTTTTCTATTAGTAGACCAAGTATAGTTTGTCTATTAGTACTCGTCGTATGGTACGTTTGCCTAAGGACGTCTTTTATTAGGAAATTTTTAAAAGCCAATGTGTAGTCATGTATCTCATATGTCAACTTTTTTGGAAATAAACAGTTTTTCTTCTCTTTCTTTCTTTCTTTTGTCGAGGCTAAAAAGACAAATGAGAGAAGTTATGGCAAAGTAGAATTTATTTCACCCTTGAATAATCAAATCCTTATTAGCAGAGAACGTTAATTCTCAAATTCGATATTCCTTGGTACTGAAAGGGCGAAATTCAAACTTCTCGTACGCTGTCACGATGCAACGAATGTCGATTTCGTCAACATTTATAAAACTAGTTAAACAGAAACCGAAAAAAATTATGCTATGATATTGATAATGAAGAAGAAAAAATTTAAGGAATTGTATAGCATATCGAATTTCATTTTTGAAGGTTTTAAAAATTTAGCTACCCAGATGGCGACCGCCAATGTCGATGCAGTTTTGAAGTCTCTTTCGAAAGTTTGCTGTAGTCTTTTCAATCAAGTCCCGTGGAACTTTGACTTCGTGAGGTATAGCTGCCTTATAGCACCTTCCATACCTGATCTGGAGACATGTCGCGCAGCATTGCGAGTGAACGTCAACAGGCAAGCAATGTTGAACCATCTTGGAACTATAGTCCGTCAGAATCATGATCAGTGATGAATTTGGCGTTTTTAGGATGAAGAAAAATCCCAAGTATTTTAGAATTGATGTCAGGATAAGTTAAAGAAACATCTTCTTTTTCGAGAAAATAAAATGATGCACCGAAATTCCCATATAGTGCACCAGACAGTAAAAAACATCGCTGATTGCAGTGGTCATTAGAGACATTCACAACGATCAATGCCAGACCAGCATAGAAAGTTTAGCTTCGTAAACATTCCACGTAAATGAAAGTGCTCTTCCTCGCTGCATATCAGAATTGCAGTTTAGGGAATGTTATACGCAGTTTTAGCTTCAAATCAATATACTCGAATCCAAATTAGTTAAACTCAAATCTAAATCAAACAAGAGTCCCGAGGTCTCGAGTCTCAAATGTTTTTAATTCTAGTACATTTTGATTGACCTCAAATTCTAATTAATCGAAATGAAGTTCACATCAATCAAATTGAAGTTTAAATATATAAAGCTAAAGTTACAGTTAGTGAAAATAAAATTTAAATTAATCCGACTTGAGTTGAAAAAAATCTAACGCAATTTAAGTTAGTGAAACTCAAAATTCAATTTTTCCTATTCAAATTTAAGGTAATCTTGTTAAAAATCAAATTTGATGCGGTAGGCTACCTGTTATTTTTATTTGAATTAAGCGCTACATTCAAAAAATACTTTATAGTTTAGCAGCTTATTGGGACCCAAGAAATGTTGTCGAGGGATGAAACATCATTCATTGCGATCTAAAGTCATTTCAGCAGAAATATCATTCCTTTGTCGCAAATCCAGCCTTGCTCCTTACCAGAGTCCCGTGCAAAATAATCTATATCTTGCACATTTAGGGACTAAGGCAGTTTATAACATACTGGCCTAAAAAAGTAATAATGCTGCCTATTTATGACGAGCAGAGCAAGGGTGGGAATGCCTCACTTTCCTGGCGACATTAATAAACTTTGAACATGTGTAATGTGTTCATTCTCGCCCGAGCGAATCCGAAGCCACAGCGACGGATCCGACCGGAATTGAGGAGGGACCTTCGCGGGTTGCCTCCTCAGACGTAGACGAGAAGTGGCCCGGAGCGCACGTATCCTACAATGTGCTCTGAGCTAAACCGGTCCCGCTTCAGGGGCGCCTAATTCGCCCTTCCAGCCGGCCTTTTGTGAAGAGATGTTCACCGAAACAAATTCTTCGAACGTCTTGTCGAGGTGAGCATTTCCGTCTTTGTTTCCTGCCGTGTCATAAAATGGGTATGTGCAGCGTGTACTGACATTTTTAGGGTGTCAGCAAAAGACTATGTTCTGTGCCAGTTAGTTCTGGAAGTTTCTCGCCGCCAAAAAGCGGGAGGCGAGACACCTTACAACCAAGACGACGGGTGCATGTTGCTATCGGTCATCAGAAGTACTTCATGATTTTACAGCCGTGAACATTCGTATTTGTGACCCAAATTAGCTGCGTCGCTTCTGGCAGTGAAGTCCGTCAGTCGCCCGTTCCTTTTTGTAAAACTTTTCCTTTTCACTATCACACAGTAGCTCATTTTATTTTGTTTGCTCATCAGTTTTGAACACTTAGTAATTTCGAAATAGTTATTTTTCTGCTATTTCATGATGACTGTTTACATACGCTCAATCAAAGCCTCCTAATTTCATAACATGAAAGCAACGATATAATATCAATATTATCACTGAATGTATTATACACTACACATATCTTAAGTAAAAAGGAGAGAACTAAAAATACCGGATAAAACATTTACCTTAATTAAAAATTGCAAGTGAAACAATAAAACGTTTCGAGCATTTGCTCATCTTCAGCAAAATAAATGTTCCTAAAAAAACATAAAATGAATTAGAAAGATGATAAATTGAAATAATTAACCTTAAAAACTACCTGTTAGCTATTGACAACGGAAAATAAGTAAGTTGGCTGTTTAAAATCGGCTTTTTGTTTACAATGAATAAAATCGGAGGTAAATTTAGAACGAGTTAGAATTTTGAAATTACTGATGTCAAATGGGCTATTACATTGCTCTGAATGATCCCTAATGGCTGAATGCGAAGGACTAGATAAAATATTTATCATCTTTATAATTCATTTCATGTTTTTTCAGCTGCATTTATTTTGCTGACGATGAACGAATGCTCGAAACGTTCAATTTTATTGTTTTACTTGCAATTTTTAATTCGAGTAAACGTTTTCTACGGTATTTTTAGTTCTCTCCTTTTTACTTAAGATCAGTAAGCCTCCCGATAACTTTTTTGCACACTATACAGAGTTTAGAATTTACTTAAATTATGATGAATGTCGACAATAACTACATTTTTCCTAATATCTATTATCTAGCCTGAAAATTTCTGCGTTGTAGTATCAGCTTTCGTAACTGTTGATAAAATAATGTCAAGGTGCAAAATAACTGACGACATGTCGAGGCCCCCTCGATCTTCAGGTTCAAATTCTTACTTTTTCATCTAAAAAAAGTTTAAAGAAGAGAGTCGAAATCGACAATCCTGACCCCTTACAGGAATTAAGAAACAACGCATTTCAAAAATCTAACAGTAAAACTCCTAAGGTATTGGAGAAAGGAAATGAACAACAATTCCTTTGAAAGGTCACGTGATTGTTTGAACAATAATGGTCTTCACCAAGTAGGTATAATGCACTCAATTAAGAGTGTAGTGCCCTCCCTTAGTTACCCCTCAAATCTTAATTCTAGTCTTTTCGTGTTCAGTAATCTTAACATGTTCCAATGCAAATTTTTTCTACAAAAAGTTCTGGCTTCTCCTGCGCGTATCACCGATACCAACTTCAGGAGAAGTGTAAGTAAGCCCGCTACGACACTTGCCGCAGTGGAACTCAGTGGCCGGAGCACCAGCAATCGGTCTTGTAAATTGGTGATCTCAGAGTGACCCCAGAACCATCACCGGCGGGTCCTAACTGATGACCCCAGCCTGTCGGGCTCTACATTGCCAGCCTATTACAATTGGGGACCCCAGCCTCTCCAACAACTGGAGATTCAGCAGTTCTCCAGCGGATCCACCAACGGGCCTAGGCTTCTACAATCCTTGCCCTTACATCTGGTGACCTCAGCCGTATCACCAGCTGCTACAACTGGTGATCCTAGCAGCTCTCCAACAGTTTCGCCAACGGGCCGAGGCTTCTACATTGCCTGCCCCTTTCAACTGGTGACCACAGCCCCATCTACAACTGCTCTCCAGTTTCAGCCAACGCTGCTCTAACCAACGAGACAACCTTCGTCACAATTTCCGCTAGGTGTTCCTAACACTCCAAGGGCGTATAACCAAGCGCGAAAATGTACAACCGAGCCGCCAAACGTCTACAGCTCGGCCTCATCGCTCGGCGTCATCGTACGGTCTCATCGCACGATCTCAACGCTAGGCCCCATATCGCACGGACTCAACGCCAGGCCCCAACAGCAACTACCTCACCTTCTGAACATACTCAATACTTTTGCACACTATACAGAGTTTAGAATTTACTTAAATTATGATGAATGTCGACAATAACTACATTTTTCCTAATATCTATTATCTAGCCTGAAAATTTCTATTGAGTTGATAAACAATAGTATCGTTCGAACTACTTTCTCTCTAGGGGGAGGGTACTTGTAGTGCCCTACCTTAGTTACCCCTCAAATCTTGATTCTAGTCTTTTCGTGTTCAGTAATCTTAAGACGACCCAATGTAAATTCATTAAATTAAACGTTCCAAATTAAAAAAAAAATAAACACTAGTCTAAGGCCCTAATAGAACAGCAGGTCTTACATGAGTAATGGTGTTCACCTTGTAGGTATAACGCACTTAATCAACAGTAATGGTGTTCACCTAGGTTTTATGCACTCAATTAAGGGTTTTGGTGTTCACCTAGTAGATATTACGCACTTAATAACAGTAATGGTGTTCACTCTGTAGGTATTATGCACTCAATTAACAGTAATGATGTGCACCTAGTTGGTACTGTGCGCTTAATGGCTGAATGAAATTTTAAACTCTCCTACATAGCGTTAAATTATCCCTAACTCTTTATGCTGCCAAGATATTTGCTATTGATTTGCAAAAAAGGTAGACCTACTTACGGGCCACACTGTGGTCACTTAACATCTGTTAATTTAAATATCAGGTGGATTAATAAAAAGTTGAGCTTGGTTAGTTTGGAGTTTGACTGGTATATTTTAATCTGAATTTGATTAATTTGAACTAGTTGGATGAATTTGAGCTTGATTTTGAAAATTTTGAGCATGAGTTCAGTCAATTGAAGTTAGTCTTGGAATAATTAGAGCTTGAGTTTAGTGGTGAAGCAATGGAGCTGGATTAATTTGAATATAAGTTAAGTGAATTAAATTTGCGCTTCAGATGGATTAATTTCAAAAGGAATTGAATGTAAATTATCTGGTGTACGAATTTTAACTTCTTTTTAATAACATTAAATGTATCTGCTTCATCTTTATTTGACTCTGATGCTGTGACCGAACCCAAAGGGTCACAAGCGGTCCAGTGAACCAACAAAATGCAAGCTTTGCTTATGATTTGTGAACTGACCTCAAGTTATTTCATAGTTTTGCTACAGTGAGGGATTGTTAGAGCAATAAGTTCAGGAATCATGGTCATTTCAATCTCGATGTCTAACTGGGAGAAAATCTTCGAATACCAGGTCAGCTGCAGCGAAAGGCATAGTCCACACGATGCATAAATAACGTTCTTCGTGACAATGATGAAAAGTTTTCACACAAGCCAAGCGGTTACAAGAACGCTCGGACTTCCTGTGGTGAGTTCGAGGGTTTTAACCTTCGCAGTGCGAGACCAGTGTTTCTTCCCGTTGAGAAAAGGAAATAAGCAAGCTACGAGCTCGCGTTTCACCTACACAGGTATTTGAAATGGGTACCGGCTCGACAGCAGTAACCGACACTGCACCCTGATATTAGTAGTAACCGCCGGCGTGCCAATGTTCCAAACGAAGGATCAAAATATTATCTACATGATTCGAGTTGAACTTCCCAATCGAAACGAACGTGAGACGGCGATATCACTCAATTCAGCATGAATAACTAAAGGATTGGGTTGCTGGGTATGATAACCGGAAATCTAATTCTATGAGGTATTCCATGCTTATTAAATCATAACGAAAAATGGTTCATTCCTCTTCATTCACAGGTCTTAACGATTGGAATTATACGAGGTATATTTTCAGGAATAGCTTCCAGCTTGTACTATTTCGCAGCCGCGGATTCGCACGAAGTAGAAAGTAACAAATTTTTATTCATAAAGTGTACTTTCTTTAAACTTATTGTTCGAAACGAATAACGGCATTATACACAGAAGTGACAAATTATTTACTCCCATCAGACTTGAAGCTTATGAAGCTGTCCGTCGGCCAACGCCAACGAATCTCAGACAGATTATACTTCTTAATAATTAAACTAAAGATATAAATCATATATAACATTTTTGAAATTTACGGACTCATATACAACAAAAACCTGTACAGTCTATGACAAAAGTATTGTGCTAAACTATTTTATTTTAGATTTTCAATCACGAAACCCTCACTCTTGATATCTGCCCTGATGAAATCAAGCGTTTGAATGCTCATGATGATAAACTCGACCTTTTTTTATACACATCTAAAATTTTGCTTAATTCTTTGAACATCTTTGCTTGATCGGATTCTAAAGTGTTTTCCAAAGATTTTCACCAAGTTTAAGTCTAGCAATTGGCTTGGCTGCTAGAGACCATTGATTTTGTGTTCAGTGAATCATTTGCGGGTTAAATTTGCAGTGTGTTTAGGGTAACTGTCGTGTTTGAATGCCTACTTTTGAATAAGAGCTTTACTACCGGGATGGGACACTTCTCCAAAATTTAAAGGTACATGACACCATCCATCTTTCCTTCAATGATGTGGAGTGCACAACATATGTGAAACAACCCCACACCATTATGCTAGCACCTCCGTACTTCGCAATTGTTTTGGTATTGTTTAGCTCTTGGGCGTCTCTTCTATCCTCCACATGACAAGTGGGTATAATTTTTTAAATTTTGGTTTCTCGAGACCAAAGGACAATTTTCCTCAACTCCATCCCCTTCGTTTGAATGATCTTTTGAAAATTGTGAACGATTTGTAGCATGTTTTTTCATTAGGACCGGAATTTTTTGCGGTATATAATTATTGATGTATTCCTCGTGTAGTTTTCTATTGAAATTACTCGTATCCATTTTCCAACAGCAGGCTTCAGTACAAATTTTAAACTTTTTTAAAGTAACTGTCGGCGTATTTTAAACTTTTCTTTGCCTTGTTTGGCCGAACACAAATACTGATTTTCAGGGGACACCCAATCTTGGTCAGTTGGTACTTGTGCGATATTACTCAAAATTGCGAATAATTATAATCAATCTATTGCGCACGAATATTCGGACGAAATTCTTTCCGAACGAAGTTGAGTGATTTTCTCCCGAAAATATTCCAAAACCTCTTTGAAAATAAGTATGGTTTGTTTTAGGTGACTTTGAGCAATGGCGGTAGATTTGTAATTGGACCGTGTAATTAATTTGTAATGTAATTTGTAAATGATCGTACAACTTTTTACAAGTCAAGTAGATTCATGATCTACAGACGCCAGAATGTCACAAGATTTATTTGAGCACACTGGTATTTTAAAAAGGAATAATATTTAAAATTTTAAAATCATTTGATCAAATGACTTTTCTCTCAAATTGTAAAATATTATTCTAAAATAAATTTATTGAAAGGGTTGGACACTTTTGTCATGTACCATACAAGTTTTTGCCGTGCATAAATCCGTTTGTTAAAAATCTGAGGCTTTATTTTTTATCATATGTTCAACAATTGGGAACTATAATTGGTTAAAGTTTCTTGTATGTTCGTTTATTAACAGCTTACCAAGCGTAAAATCATCTGTGTGCAAATACTTCTGTCCCTCCACCGTATTTCACAAGAAAGAAAGATTAGAAAGCGAGCTAAAACTAGAAACTGTGATATTATACTGATTTGATATCTGCTTTTTAAACATCAGTGCATAATAAAACTTTAAAAATAAGCATGGGAAATAATTTTCACAACTGAAAGCCTGTGAAGTCCGGCATTCTCAATCTGAATCTGAGTTGTTACCAACTATTTTTGGCACATGTGAACTCTCGTGAGAGTCGCAAGATATCTTCGTTGTCGTAAATTAGAATCGTTGTAGTATGACTTTTGGCTTTAGCTTTCGTGGAATATTAGAAAGAAGTATTAAATTGTTTTGACGCACGATGTCACTCAATTAATCGAAATCCATTTTACATTAATTTCCCATGGCTCGGGCTTCGGCACATTTTCTCATTTCGTTTGAATTTTAAAATTAATATTCCTTTCATTTTGCATGAAAAGTTCGACGCGAGTGACCTTCAAACGACCAAAAATGTTACACAATTGCAATACTTGTCAGAATTCTCTTGAAATTTCCACAGAAGCGAAAATGCATTTAATTGTGGATCGATAAATTGTTGTCTTCCAAAAGTTTTCCTCAATAAGAATGAATACAGACGCCTACATGAGCTCTTAATGCCTGCAGTTCAGAAATTTGACTGGAGGAAATGTTCTTGCAAACAAAATGCCTTTAATTTGTTCTTAAAATTCAATTCTTTTTCTGAAAACATCAAATACTATCAAGGTGTCCCTCATCATGTCATTCCTAGTCAGAAACTTGAAGGGAACGCTACTTTTTGGTAATTTTGAAGACTGTCTACCACAGAAACTTGCGCTGGTTTACTCACAGACACCTACGATCTAAACTAATGTGAAAGGCGGTATATACTCGCATTGCCCGTTACATTATTTGACCTCCTAACTCACGTCAGCCAGCTCCAGAGAGTGAGGCCTTCGATCGTTTCAATGACATTTCTGGGAGCGGAATATTTTGTACGGCTTCGACGGCAAACAATGCACCACAATATCCCAGTATTGCCAATCACCGAAAAAGAGTAATGTTGCCTGAAGGCTTCCGTCTCTAATGTATCGGAGAAGCCTGTGCTGTTCCTCACCGTAATTAAGAAGAAGCTGAAGGGTCTGCTTTCTCGTTAGAGTTCTCCCGATTTCTTTATTTCCCGGACCAGCTAACGGGGCAGAAATTAATTAGTGATATCATCACACGTAATTGTTTGCTTCCGTAGGGAAGCTACCTTAAGGAAGACATAATCGTAATGATTTCGAATCGAATCAAAGAGCGAGAACTCGTATTGAGAAAACCAATTTGGCTGTGAACACGAGTCCAGTTAATTGCCAAAGATCTTCAGTTATTACTTCCACGGTTATGTATCCCGGAAGGGAGCCTATTACAGTGTGATATGAAAGTTGTACAGAAACATGTTATGGGTTTACCTGTAAATAACAATCATAGCGGAAATAATCAAGGGTGGCATGTGCGCTGTCGGACTAAAATGCGAGATTAATTCAAATCACAATATTTCCTGCCTCGCAACAAAAGTAGCGAGGGGAAAAGATCCCTACATCAGTAAAAATATATTCTGGTATAGATTCCTATGGCTTTATTATCACGCTTGTGCCGCGTCTGTCAGAACGCTGCGTAACAGCGCTCTCTGACCAGCACATTTGCTGACGACGACAGCCACTGCCGGCACCAACTCGCACACATCTGCAGTAGATGGCGGCACAGCCGAAGAAATTTGAAAGTCCCTTGCACCCAATTTTAGTCCCATGTACCCAATTTTTGTGGGTTGCTTCTGTGTGATGCACGTCGAGCTTTGCCCGGTCGTAGCGTACGAAGTTACTGCTGAATCTTGGGTCTGTGAAGGGTCACCCACACGTAGCTCGTTCGAATCAAAGGGAACAATAGTAGACCAGTTTCTGAAATCAGCCATCTGAACGAAAAAAATGAGAAAATCTGCAAATTTCTGACTTTATGCCTAAATATAATTGTATAACACATAATTAAATCGTGATCTTTGCCAGAGAATTTTCTCAAGGTCATAAAATTTTTCACGCGTTGCCTGATAAATTTCTTATTTAGGACATCAAGACATCAAGCATAAATACTTCTTACACTTCTTGTGAGCTTTCATCTGAGATAGCCTACGCAGCATTTTCGATACTTTCCACCGAACTTTCATCTACCCTGAAGAACTTCACATTTTTTGTTGAATACTCACCATATTGCACAGTGCGTGCCAAATTTTTGATGAGAGAACTTTTTCTCAACTGAGTCAAAAAGTGGCTGATGAATTTAAACGGAACATCCAGGGAATGCTGTCACTCTTGTTTTGAGCATATCGCGTGAACAAAATTAATTCACACTCAAAACTGGTAATGAATGACATCATAAATAAAAATACTTTAAGATCTTTGTGTGCCGAATTATTAGCAAAGACTGTTAAAACTCACTGAACTCGAAAAACAATGATTTTAATTTTTCTCTCTTATATTGAACAATCGACATCAGCTTCATATAAGTAGGAAAAATTAGCAAATGAACCACAAATGTAACATGATTGAGCGGCATCAAATGAGGCATTTGTATCATTTGCACATTCTTTTCTTAAAAATTTATTGAACAGTTTTTTGATCAAGGGAATTTGTTAATTCTAAGGTCTTATCTGGAGTAATCCCCCGTGATATGTCAAGAACGGCTTCCCACAAATCCTTGTCTTCGAATTGACGTTTATTTGAGTGAAGTAGTGGTTTCAGAGTATTCTGAAGATTTTTTATCGAGCTTAAGTCTGGAGCATTTGAGAATTTTATCGGGTTTTAATCTTCATCAATCGAAGCTCACATAACCCCCAATTTTTCGGGGCATTGTGTAGTGTTTGAGCTGCTTGCAACAAGTTAACGTTTCTTCAAATGTTACTCTCTGTCTCTTCAATTACGGTTCAAGTGTTACTACAGGAAAGTTGTGCGTGCATTTGGAGTCATTTTAATGCCTTCTGGTACTATTCATGGACCCACTAGGGTCCTTCCGATAATTCCACCCTGAATCATTATCCTACCATCTCCTTGTTGGTGCCTCAAACGATACTGGCGAATCCTTTCATTTACTACCAATTATTTGCTCCAACCATCAAGACTATCAAGAGTGGCACACGTTTCATCGGTAAACAAAAGTTTTGAAAAGTTTATCATTATGATATTCTATGCCTGATTCAGTCGATTTGCCCCGTGACTTTCTTCAATGCAGGCTTTGACACTAGTTTTGCTGACCATGCTATAACCTTTACAAGACGACATCGAGCACTCCTAGGAACATTTGACAAATCAACGCGATTAAAAGTTCTCCACTTCACAGCTTTATGTTGAATTCGTTGCATATAATGGGCAAAAAGACTCTTGATTGAGCTTGAACGGCCCTCTGACTCACTGTCGTAGAATTACCGGTTAAGTTTTCCACAGTTTAATGTTATCTGCCTGTCATTTTAGTTATTTTCAGTGGAGTTTTATTTTTCCCCAATTATGACGTGATGGTACCTATTTTCAGAGTCAGTCTTTTCACATTTATGATTCATATTGATCATAGATTAGAGCAACTCACATATAATTTTACTCACGTACAAAACTGTGATGTAAGCCTTTATGGCGTCAGTTGCCATGATTGATTGCGTGCGCATTTGTACGCATTTCTCATAACATAGGCATGTCAGGAGGGTAACATTCTAATAATTCCACTCAAACTCACCCCTACTTCTTGACACAACTGAGAAAATATAACCTCGTTAATAATTTGACTCCCAGTCTTCTTTCATACCTATTGTTTGATGGTTATGAGACTAATTTCCAAATGTTTCCTGCTTAAAGTTATCATTATAAAGTTGAATCAGCCGCAGGAACCATATTTACCTAGAAAATATAATTCATAGGACTTGATCATACTTCACGTTCTTCTACATAATACACGAATGCACGTGCTCTACTTAATCTCAAGCTGAAGCTTAATACTTTTTATTCGTTATAAATACATTCTCATACATCGACATTAATGAGAACAAAATTTATCCTTAATTTTCTTTTTTTACTTATCCTATTAATACAAAGATGCAATGTTTTGTTTTTCATTAACAAGGCACACTCGTGTTTGAATTCATTGAAGAGCGAATCTCCCTAGATGAAGCCTTTTGAATGAAAGGAACTACTCAGTAAAATGTCACGCCAGTTCTGGACCATGCTGGACCTCGCATATGCGTTAAATGGCGTCGTGTCTTCGGTGGTGGGAACGCACTCAAGTACCGATGGAATTGACGACCTGATTGGTAGAATTAAGAAACGGCGCAGATCTGAACATTGTAGCTCAATATGATATAAGTGACGAAAACATCGACAATTTAGGCAAAAGTTAAGACATGGAAGTAAACAGATCAGTTCTTTCACTAATGCAGAATTTTCTATATGTCTGTTACTTATTCGCCAAATTGAGGCTTGCATTAGCTGGATTATGTGCACGATCGGTTCACAAGGTAGCGCACAGCTCCACTACTTCATTTGTTCAAGCATCCATTTCTACAACTTAGCCCCGCCTGTTTTAAAACACAAAAGATATCCTCAGAGAAAGGCCTTCAGGGATTTCCTCTTTTACCGGTGAAAACATCACTTCTTCATATAGCAGTCATTAATTAGAGTCCATTTATAAACATTTTGACTGCGGATGGTTAAACTGATGCTGAATATTCAACTGAAATAAAAATCAATTTTGGTGACTAATTTTGTTGACAATAAACATGTTTAGTTCTGTTTTTTTTAGTTTTGGTCAAGTATTTATTAAAATTGAGTTTGTGACTAATGATCCCCCAGTATTATCAAAAATATTCCCTCAGAAACCACCAGTGGCTTACACCGCAGTTAATGTGTAAAGAAAGTTATATGTGTTCATAATTGAAATACAGAACGTAAATGATTTGCGAAGAATGATCCCTAGAAAGCAATGAAAACTCACGTCAAGAACGTCCGTCATGTTTCCACAGTCATCATAAGCTCTTGTAAGCTTGTAGTTATCAGATTGTGTTAACATCATTCTTGATAAAAGTGTGAAAGACTCTAAAATTCGTCAAAACTGCCAACAATGTTATATTTGAAGATGATTGATAACAAGGACTGCAGGTGATTTATATTTGCAGGTGACTGATTTTGAGCACTGCAGGTCGCCAATTGAAGCAGTTAAATAAGCATGATAGGTATATAGTCTACAACGTTCATTCGAATTGTCAACAGTGCTATTTTTGCCTGAGTTTCTTGGCTGTGAAAAGTCATTTGCAGGTCTTTCAGCTCATTTCGTAGCTAGGCATTGCAAGAATTTAAATGAGGAATCAATGCATAGAAATTTAAACAATACGACATATACATGAGCACAGAACGAGTTTCACACCGTCCCCCGGCAACTCCGAGGTGTTCCTATGAAGTGATGACAACACTGTCCGCTAAGGGCGACTATATCCAGTTACAAATGGCGCAATAGCTCACCATGATTTTATTACACAAGTGAACGTGCTAAGCCGCTGTTGAAGTGAAGTTACTTGCCTTCACGTTGCATTTTTTATGCTCAAACATAAATTTGAATCTTATTAAACGGAGGGAAAAAAGCTTTCAAGTCTGTTCGACAAGAGAATCTGTTCCTGGCGGTCACGATCTGAGAGCTGTCCGTGCGAAGCTCAAGCCGACGGATCGCTTTCTAAGGCAAGACTTGCCAAGGGGATAAGCCCTTCCTTGAGTTATATATTTCTCGGAGTCGCCCATCAAGCAGCCATTGAGGGGCCGGACAAAGGTTGACGACAAGCTAACCTTTAGAAAATGCGATCCTAAATGGCTATAAATTGAATTCATTCACGGGAAGTAACTTGGGAGCGGAACAATGCTTAGTAAATTTGCAGGTCTATTGTGTCTGTGGCGGATCGCGGCCGAGCGCTCGCGGTCTGCATGTGACGAGCGTCCGATGCCTGACGAGCTAGCGAACAAGACCAGCTTGCCGGTTGTCTGCTTGGCTCTCCTCCGTGCGCCTACCTCACGATGCCTTTATTAAAGCGGCAAAAATGCTTTATTGGTACAGAAGATTAGATTTCTATTTTAGTTTGATCTGTTTTTCAGTATTTCATGCTCAGTGTATGAAACTTATTGGCTCACTGTATTGCTATAAGTAACACACTGACTCACAGGTTGGAAGCAAAGATTGAGCTCATTTCAAAAATTTTACAAATTTTCATAAATCGATTTTTATCCCGGCGAAGGTTACTACACTGGTAGCATGACATTATTCTCACCCCACACCCTTTGCTATTCAGTATCTGTATTAACTTCTTAAAAGTTACTGCTTTTTCAAACTAAACTTTAAATCATTTTTCATTTTTTCAAATAAACGCGAATGAAAAGAAAATAATCACACATTTGGGAGAATCCTCTTAAATGTCAAGATAAGTGTAACACATCGAATTCATTCAATTTCAATCATTACGTTATGTTTTTGTGAATAAGAAATGTGTGCTATTACGCTCATTGCGTTAAACGTTTTTAAATGTTCTCCCGCTGAAATACTTTCAAGTCCAAAGAATATTACCCAATGCAGAAATTGTCACGTCGTGTCAATCACCTGAAAGAAAAATACAATTAGTTAAGCGTTTACTTGGGACAGCAGAATACTGACTCTAAACAGAAAATAGTCGAGGTAATAATCCTGTCCTGTTTATCCCAAGATTTTCAGTCCGATTGATTTGAAGAACTAAATTTTCCCAGTTACACGCACTGATGACTTCAACCCGGATGCGGAAGACAACAGAAATCGTCACCAAGAACACTACGAACAGTGTGTCTGGAATTCGATGTGAACGCATGAGCTGTGGTGAATGACACCGCCGTGATATTGGACACGCACGGCTCCAGCACGAGTCTCGCACATCACAGCGTTTTGTGAACAGCAATAGACTGCACTGTGTCGACCGCAGAACCATGTCACGTGGCTGCTCGATAAACATTTTCGGACAAAAGAAAATGCACTCAGAATCAATTGCTAAGGATTAATGATACAAAAATCGAGCCCTCCTGGTATGTTGAAGGCAAGAAGTTGTGACGCATGAAAAGTAAGGAACTGAACAACGCATTACTTACAGTAAAGCAAATTGGTTGATCTATGATGGTCTGAAGTGGTATCTTTTCAAGTACCACTAAAAAAATAAATTTTGAATTAATGATTATCAAAATCTAACTATTTATCATAGTTTTTAAATGAAACTGGAAATTCCCGACGAAAAACCTTCGCCTAAGCTGACGATACATATTCCAGCAAGATAAGCATGCATTCATAAAAACAAGTGAAAAAACGAGGTCACAGCTCTGCCGTGGCATTTAATGAGTTCCAAATTAAATCCTATTGAAATTTTTGGAACAAATGTACGGATGAATAGTTGCCTTCCAAAACCTCCAGAAATTAGGGCTTGTGTCTATCGATGACTGCAAAGATTCCTCTGTCAAATATGTTCAATTATGAAAACTGTTTAAAACGAAGGCTAGAAGTTATAAGATTGGGAGGCCATGGAACTAACGATTGATATTGCTCATCACGCCCAATTTTTCTTAACCTGTGAACAATTAGGTTGACACACCTTTTGAAATAACTTCCTCGATATGTTCATCAAATTGAATCTTCTTTTCTAAAAATTGCTTTATTATTTTCTGATAATACAAGAAAAGCTTGAGGATATTCGAATTATTTATTTTAAGATTCTTTTGCAGTTTTTTAGTTGTGTACGAACTATTATGCCTTTGATTGTATGCTAGCATATGTTTAATCCCCTATATTCTCCCAGCAAATTGACGATTTTTTAAAATTTTTATAGATTATGAAGTACAGGGAGGAATGAACGTGAGCTTACCTCGTTGATCGATGTACACCTCGTGGCTAAGAAGTTAGACATTGCCAAGTCTTGCGCGCGTGCACTGTAAACTACGTTATACTCTTTAGCGTTGATTCTATCAACTTGGAATGACTGAAAATTGTCCATGGAAGTGGGCGCCTTCGATCGTCTGGCACCACCGAGATCATTGAAGACATCAGATGAAGAGTTCAATGAATCTCAGATGAGGTCAGGGCTGAACTTAGTCTGTGAAATGAACGTGAGTGAACAGAAAATATGAATTCCGTTGTGATTTTTTTTAAACAAGTAGCTTTCATGATGCAAAAGCGTCAGTAACTCACAAGCCTCCGAGAGGAAAAACGATAGCTTGAGTGAAGGTTCTTCTGAACTTAATCAAGAAAGCTTCGGTCACGTGTGTGTTTTCAAATGAGAAACTTTCAACTATGGAGGCGGATTTCACCTGCATCAGAGAACTGAAATTTACACAGTGAACTGAATTCAAATTATAGTAAACTGAAATTTACCCAGTGCAGAAATATTCTCTCTTACACTCTCCATTGTGGTTCTTATCTTTGTTAGATAGTTATCGAACGAAAATTTGAGCCATATAACAAATTATGAGATGTTTGGCTTACCCTCGCAACTCGAGTATTTCTTCAAAATTGAAGTCGAATTGACACAATCAGGTCTACTTTTTGTTAAGGATGTTGAACATCTCTAGTGATTGTATGTAGAGATTAGAAGTAACTTTTATCACAATAATAGTATTTGAGGGTATATTTGTTCAAGCCTTTATTTCTTTGAAGCGTGTATTCATTTTTTCTGGCAGAGCCTGCGAAGCGTTTTTCCACCCAAGATTCTTAGCATTTAGGAATGCACTGATCCTTCAGGCGCAGGTGGGAAACATGGGCCATGAAAAATCTTCACGAATGTTGGAAATGGTGAAAATCTTTTTGAATAGTGAAAACAAATGTAAGTGTAACCTTTTAGTTTACCTTTGAAAACAATTTGTTCAGTCTCACCTTAAAATTGGAAATGTTACAAGCGTTAGCCCGTGTGGGGTGTTGTTACAAGCGTCAGCCTGTGTGGGGTATTGAATGGGGTATTGAATTCGTCAACCTTAGTGGAGTATTGAACTCTTTTGAGTTGGGATTTCAACAGATGAAGATCTAAGTTTTAGGTTTAATGTGAGCATCGCCATCAAAACTTAAAGTCTTGGTTTGAAATTTGTTTCTTAAACTGTTAAATATGTGCACGAGAATTCCTTCAGTCATTATTGTTGGACGAAAATGGTAGGAAAAACTCAGTTCGATTAAAAACGTTTGAGGTGTAAAAGAAATAGTTTTGCTTATTTTATAATTTAACACCACATTTTCAGGATATTTCTCCTCTTGCAGAGTATACTTACCCACTAACAACTGCAGCACTGAAGATGATGTTTTTTCTGTTAGAAAATCAAGTTCCTTGTAAAGTTGTTCAACTCAAAGTGTTTCTAATGAACGAATTTCGCCTTCATATGAGGAACTTCATTAGATTCTGATCTCATCTTTTTTAATACAATTTTGTGCACTTGAGGGAGCAGCCCTACTTGTAAACAAGTCGATCATCACCTGCTCCGTTGCTATGGCTTCATTGGTTACCGATATCTCCGGTGTAATTAACAAAGAGATCCATTGCTGCTTATTTTCGGGTCGGTCTTCGGTGATGTCTATCAGGTTCCTTGATCGGATTAGAGTCTTCGGGATATTGGCAGGTTCCTCAAGGGCTACAAGCACCTCAGCCCAAGTATCGATCCTCTCACAGTTTCATAACATGGCTCTTTTCCTCCGCCCGCAGTTAAAAACTTAACAATTTCCGAGTGATATCCGAGGTTTTATGCGTTGGTAACTATTCCAACAAATGCTTGTGTTTCAGTATGTTAGTATCAAATAGCTTCAGTAAGAGCTTCAAAATCAAGAGCTTCAAAATGATCATAGAATATGTTAACACGTGTTTGAATACGTTAACTGACACGTTCAAAATTACAATTTTATCCCATAATGTAAGTGAGGATTTCTGAGCAGCGCGGTGCGTTATGCATCACTGTCAACGTTCGTTGGTCAAGACTCTCCTTCTCTCAGTTCTCAGCTATTCAGAGCTCCTTCCATCCATTGTCCTGTTGCTATGTCTAATCGAATTTACGTCAGACACATGCTCAGCTGTGATATTAAGTGACGGAGGTGTATATATAGTGATCAACAATATACGATAGAACTGTCAACCAATGTTAAACACGTTGGCTGTGTCGAATACATCCTTTGGTCTGATCGACTGTATTAGGTATTATTTACGTGAGTTTGATGGTAATTGAATTAGTCGCATTCAAAGCTTTTCCATTCCTGCGACACGCAGCATTGCGAGTACAGCTACATCTCCTGTCAAAGAGAAGCTGTAGCTAGGCTTGAGAACTAATCTTGTACGTCCTACTCTCCGCTTGACAATGGACGATATTTTTTAATGAATTCGACGAGCCAAAAAGTAGTTTTTTGATCCCTACTTTAAAAAAAGCCATGATAGTGATCTTAAGTTCTTGAGGGAATGATCTTGAAGCCTTGTCTCACTTGTGCTTTATCACCTATAGTGGTGCTGTCGTGCACGTAGTACGTTACTCATGAACTTAGCTGTGAGGTGTGTGTATCTGCTACACATCCTCTACTGTGACTAGTGAGCTCCAAACAGCAGGAATAATGATAATAGTAATATCAATAACAATGACGATGAAAATTGCTGATAGCTTAATCCTTTGTTGGTATTTTTGTTAACAATATTTCAAGTTGGAAAGAAAGAAAATTTAAAAACTCAGTTGAGACGATACTTTGTAAATGAGATTTTTTAACATCACTTTTAATACTACACGACTTCATTACAAAAGGAGTTTAATTCGTCAATTTTCCCTTTAGACGTGAAAATCTCTTGCATTAAAATTTTGCAGTCACTCACCAAAGAACGAAAAGAACACGTCGAATTGCATTCAATAATCGCCAATTGAGTCTATTTACAAGTCGACACCGCAAAAGGCTAAGAAGAAGCCATGGCAAAGCAATGGAAATAAATCCCTTGCGGAAGAGAGTAAGTTTGGTTGGCCTCCCTGCGTTCCGCCAATTACTGAGGGAGCGCCAGGTCCTCTGATTATGTCGGAGTCTGGCCCTCGATGAGAGTGGGGCGACCACTCCAATATCGAAGACGAAGTAGCAGCAATGATGATCCTCGAGAAGCTCTCGAGCAACTTTCGCACTTTTACAACAGGCCACTTCGAGGATAATCTTCCGCTCAGTTTTGAGCATCCACCATGCTCGGATGTTGACAGTAATTGCTCCGCTGGTAGACTCTTGAAGCCATAGCTTCGTCTATATTGCAGTAAATTTTTATTATTTCCTCTTTCAAGGAGGTGCTCGGGTAGCACAATGACGGCACATTTTTTCAAGTGCCAACAGAGAGTTTTATTAACCCTCTAAAAGAAATTTTAATAAGAGAAGAATAGCGTGTTGTAGTTTTTTCATTTTTAATTTCTTTTAGGCCAGGTGATCTCATTATTTTCCTTATCTGATGAAAGTCAGAATATAATGTATATCAAAGGTATCAAATACCTTCCCTCTTTCAACTCTACAACGCCAACTGGTCGCTTAGAAATAAGATGTACATGGTAATGGTCATGGTAGCGCAGAACTCTGTAATATGTGTAAAACTGGTGGAATTTTTGACTTTTCACAGGTTTGTGGAAACTTCAAGGCGAAGAAAACTTTCTTCAGATTTATTCAAGAAAATTTGGAAAAAAATTTTGAAATGCTGAACAGATGAAAAGACGGTACGATGAACTTGTATAACAATCAGGCAGCTCCCGCAATGTGTAACTTGAATTTTTTAGCTGAAAATTTCATTGTGATGGTAAAAACTTTGAAGAACTGTGTTGCAGTAAATTTAATTTTTCATGAAATTTTCATTCTGACCGTCGTTCGATATTTTTCAAAAGTGGAAAACTGCTGGGCACATTTTTCAGGTTGCAACTACGATTGCGTTTCTGAAAAAGTTTGTTTTCTAAAACTCAGGCGAATTTTAAATAATTTTCCATTGCATGTTCCAAATGAAATTTGAATCACTTTCGCCTCCACTTTTAATCTCCATGTTTAACTTTTAAGATCCAAAAACTATGTTTTTCAGCTTCGTCCGAAGGTCAAAATTTTGTTCACATGCGTTAAAAAAATTGAAAAACCTTTGAAACAGTCGTTGTCAAATTTTTCATTACGGAGAATTCTAAACCCTAATTTCTATGTGCAATTAATCAAAAAGAACAAATACTCGAAAACATTTCATTCCTGGCAACCAAAATGAATGTGTTAGACACGACCGCGACATCCAAACCTAACCAGACACATAAATCCTAAACATTTACTCTTGCTTCAAATCAAAATTTTCTCAAATGCGAACATACAGTATGTACAAACCTTCTTTCCACCTTAAATTTTTGAATCTCGTTTACAGAAAAAGTTTTGAATTTTTTCTTGTCGGAGGTACTCCACTTCTTGCGATTTTACTCACACAAAAAACATGTAGCGCAAAGCATCGTTCTCTTTCACCCCTCGCACGACACAAAAAATGACTTAGACTTCGTGTCTCAGCTGGTCCGGGCGAGGTAAGCCTTGCTCCCGTAGGGCTCGATCCGCGCCCTGGCAGCGTACTTCAAAACTTCGTTAAAAAGCGCAGAAAAGTGACGGCCAAATTGCTAAAGCGAATAAGGAAGCAATTTTGATGTAACCTCGTTACTGTCTGTAACGCTCCACTGCTCATTGTCTTACGAGGCAGCAGTTTGGTGCTGTGTTGTAGCTGTGTAGGAGTGACGGGCTTATGGTGATGGTGGTGTTGTGTTCATGGATCTGATGAGTTACTGTCGTCGTGGTGATATACTGTATTGGTTATTGCGTTGAGAAAGAGGTTGAAGGGTATAAATGGTGACTATGCAATTTTTTGGCAGTCAGTAAAGTGAAATAGTTAGTAAGAAGCACATAGTGGGAGTTCAACGTTTTATTGCGATGGACAGTATTGAGTTAGTGGAGGCAAAGATGAAGTCACGCGTTGGGAAAGTGTGCCAACGTCCGCATACATTACATAACGTTAATTGCAGATTTTTATAAGCTTCAAAAATTGTGCTAGTAATGTTGGTGCTGAATGATATAAGTGGAAGGTTAAATTAAGTCGATCAAATAGTAGGCAGAGAACGTGAAGAAAAGGATAGCTCCAGATATGAACTTAGCAATAGAATGCAAGAGACGTTGATGAAATGGAAAAAAAGCCATTGAGAACACTGAAAATATTAGTAACGCTTGTCTCGTATTTATGACATCACATAGTATTTAGCTTAATTTTAATTGCAATAATCATTCATCCAATGGAGTAATTCGTGATACAATTTTTCAGCTTAATTTAGCATAAATTTATCATCCATTCTCGCGAGTTAAGCAATAAAATTATTTCATGTGTTACCCTATTGACTGAATTATGCGAGCCTGATCATTCAATTAACCATTTCTCAACTAATGTCATCGAACATAATGAAAACCTATCATAT
Source organism: Platorchestia sp. MABIK (assembly GCA_014220935.1). Classification (NCBI taxonomy): domain Eukaryota; kingdom Metazoa; phylum Arthropoda; class Malacostraca; order Amphipoda; family Talitridae; genus Platorchestia; species Platorchestia sp. MABIK. Next base: position 46,965 of record JACJUY010006702.1, read on the forward strand.
TTCATTCATTTCTGTAAAAGCCTGAAATATGTTCGCAAACGTGTTTTGGCCATTTAAGATTTTCGATGAGTAAAAAAATTATGAATCAATCGAAAATCCTTCGTTCTCTGCCATTCCACACGACAAAATGATGGATCTGTGACGCTTTTTCTCGGGAAAACTATACAAAAAATTCTAGCTACTCTATTGCAGAAGACGAAGAGGATTTAGAACTTTCCAGTCGAAGAACTATGAAATTTTCAAGATTTCCTTAGCCGAGGTCAGGTTTGTAAAACTGCTGAGTCAGAGTCTGGAGGGAGTTGCTGAGCAGGAGCGAGCGTAAGCCTCCAGCTGCTGAGAGCTGTCTACATCGCCAAAGACGGAGAGCAAACTCGTTAAAGGTAATCCTCCAGCGCAGGGCTGCTGATCAAACACCAAATATTATACTATATTTACCATCGCCAATCTTTCACCTTTTAATGAGAAGAAATTTTCGGTGGGTGCCACGTCAAAATTCCACATCTTAATGAGAATAGATTGTATAAGTGAGAGCGAACGTTTTCATCGTGTTCTGAAACCCAGCAATTGGATGAAACTTGAGCAGACTTATTTTCAAAATGATAGCCGTTTTTTAGTGGCGTGAAAGGTCATGCAAGACTGATTTTATTTATTTTTTTGCGTCATTGTACTAATAGTTTCAAAGCAAACAACGTCTTAGGCGTTTGTATAAAAAATCTGATATATTAGACTTGGTCATTTATAGCATAGTAATTCACAAAATTATCGTCGATATTTTCAGATTTTGCAAACTTTGATTTGGAATTAGGTTCTCACATAAATTTCTAAAATATATTTTTTGCCTTCGAGTGAAAACATCTTTTTCACCCGTTTAGTCGATGGGGAGAAGACCACTACAAGCCTTTCGCAGGGATTTACATGGGCTGGAACACGATGAGAACATTTCTCCAGCCTTCCAAGAAGATAGTTAAGTGAAAACAAAACAATTAGAATAAAATCGGTTTCCTCGAGCCCATGCATTGACGCATGTAGAGATTTGGCGGGCAGTTTCCTGAGGTGCTATATTCAACTGAAGGTTATCGCTTCTTTCCCACGTCCTCCGTACAACTGGCTCAAAGGTGCCTTCGATGGCTCAAATGACGATGATGATGAGATCTCAAATGTGATTTCCAATGACTTCCTGTCATTGGAAAGAGATAAGAATTACTCAAGTTTTAATTCATCTTATGCTTTAACATCATTCTTCACATTGTTATAATTTTTGGAAGAATTACTAATAATTAATACTATTCTTGTAATTCCATGCCATTTGGACAGTCTGAAAATCAGGTTTGACATAAGGAAAATTTACCAAAATGGGAAATGCTATTATTGAAAGTACATCAGATAGAGAGGAGCACTAGGCAATCCGTGAAGTGCTCTGCTAGTACAAATTTGGTTGACTTGAAATGATATAACACTTGAATAAAAAATGCAATAAATCATATACAAATAGTTGAACAGATGAACAACTAAACACGCCAATAAAAATATACGTTTAAGGAAATAAATGCAAGCCCATTTAAATAAATGTCCATATTAACAAAGATGTTGATTGAGAAGATTTGCAATGTCTTTTTCCTAGCGATAAGTTGCAGTTTATTGAATAAAAGCTTCCAGTTTTCTTGCAACGTTATTTTTTCCTTATAATATGATTGAACAAACGCACTTCTTTTCCATATCATCTTTGAATTCGAAAATATGAGCGTCAAGTGATTTCTTTTTCTAATTCCTGCTTTGATTTCCGACGAAGTTTCTGAATCTTCTGAGCAATTGATTTTTTCTTCGTTAAAGAAAAGAAGTATGCTAGACATTTCAAATGTTCATAATAATTTCTTGAGCAATTCAATATTTTTTGATGTAATTGTGTACCTGACAATCGGAAACCTTCGATTGTGTGCAGAATGTTTAGCATTAGTTAGATTAACCATTTCGGAATCGAGGTTTGTTTCAACAATATCTCGTTCTACAATGATATTTAATGAAATGAGATCTAATTCTACACGACTCATTTTTTTTAAATTGATTTTTTACTAATCGAAAATTTTCGCATATGCTGCGTGGCAGTGTTTTTAAAAATATGTCATTTTAGCTAGAACTACAGGATATTTTTTCATATAAATCAAAAGTTATTCATTCATGAAGGAAGTTCATCGGGTATGTTAAGAATTTGTTACCAAGAAGCGTGGCGAACCTGGCGAGAGACTTGCGGGCTTTCAGTATTAATTACAGGAAAACAAGGCTTCTAACAGCATTGCGTTAAAAACTTAGATGTTTATTCGCAGTCTGCATTAGTATAATTGAAATCTCCATAAATTGTTATTTTCCGGTATTGAGACGCATTGAATGACTCTATAATATTCTTTAGTCCATTCAAGAATTACAGGTGACACGGTATATAAACATGCGCAGGTCTGTATTGACAATCGCCTTCAAATTTCGATCTTTTTATTCTTAAATAAAATTTTACGAGAATGTTTCGTGCTGTTTCTGGAAGAATATTGCTGACAATACGACAGGCTGTAGAGAGCTCGTCAACTGGTCCTGAAACAACTCGTTTACCACTTTTTAGTAACTCAATGATGAAGATTTTATCAGAATTATTATTCACATAAAACTTTTAATAATTATACAATATGTAAGTTTAAATACATTCTTGCTTACGCCTCCACCACGCTTACTTTCTCGTAGTGAATGTTAGCCGATTTTATTTTCCATGTCCATTATAGTTTTTGATGCCTCATCTCGCAAACTTTCAATGAAACTTAGGGCGCTTAAGTTAGAGTTCAGTTCAGCAAGGGGAACTTATTTAACTTTTGAATAAATTAATCCACAGCTCAAGCATTACATTGATAAATATTTAGCCTTTGCCGATATTATTTCATTAAATTTTTCAATATTTGCATGCTCACAATTTCTATTACTTAGATTCGGAAATAAAGTGTTAAAATTCTTCATATCTAAGCGGAGATCTACTGTTTTATTTTCAGAATCAGTCAAAAGCTAGATAAAAATTCAAGGTGGTAGTAGGAAAATGTAAACAAATTGAAATTATCTCAAAAAATGTAATCAATAAAACACAAGTCATAATTTAGTCGAATATTCATTTTATCCCCGGAAGAGATGACGGAACACATTTCTGTCAAAACTTGCGTCTAAGACAAGTTTTAAGAAACGTAACTTGCAAGCTCACGTTACGTAAGTGAAGACATTTTCAACTTTCAATACCGGCACCTCGTAACGGAGGTACCAATATAAAAATTTGAATGCGTGAGATGATATTCTGATTCAGATTATGTCATGAAATCGAGATTGAAATTAAAAATACACGCGATACAGCATTTAAATGTCAAGGAATTTTGTAGTAAAACCAAAAGAATTTAAAGTGAGGTAGTCTTTGCTGCCGGCAGTTGCAAATTAATTTTCCACTATTTCATTTGCGGTTTTGATTACTTTCCAAGGAGATGCATGTCCAGAACCATTGATGTGTTGATTGCTTGAATTTTTACCTTGTGTCTCCAGATTGTTCTTTGGATACAGAAAACGTTTATGTTTATATCGAGTGTGCAGATGTTTCCAACGTAGCCCTTTCAGAGCGATACAACTTCTGTATTGCGATGTGAGGTCTTGAGATGAGGGGCAGGTAGGCCTGCTTTTCGTTTGAAACCGAATGGGCTTTTGTTTTTTCTCAGACCAACTTTTTTCGCTGTAGTTCTATTCGTCAATTCCTACTTTTTTCTTCTTAAATTAATTTTGTGACATAAACTCATTTCTTAACTTGCTATTTCTATGTGCAGGAGATCTCGTATGAGAACACACCTTCTACACAGATTCCACGTTCTCTGAACTCCTTACTAAATGGTGACTTCATCTTTCCGCTCTTTGAAACACTTTACTTGTGATTGAGGAGGTGCAACCTAACTTGTAATCTAGACTTCAAATATTGTCAGAGAAGGATTTCTCCTTTTTTCGTAATATCATCAGGTTTGCTCGTGAGGAATTAAGTGTTCGTTGTTTTAGAAAGTCTTCTTCCACGGCACGCAGTGATTATCTTACGTTTCTCTTAAGACTGTTTTAGTTTGATAGCAATGCATCTTTTGTCCGTCGTTCCAGAAGCGTTCTTCTTTTGGAGTCGGTGTGCCAGTGTGAAGTCAGAGTTCCTTAACTTGATATTAATTTAGTTTTTCAAAAGTTTCTCTACGGAGGTCTTATGTTTTAATATGCGCACGAGCGTGGTAGCCTTCGTACAGTGACTATGGTGGACGTTTTTCACCATCTTCCTTTTGTGAGGGGCATTTGTGTGCTTCTAATTATGAGAAAACCATCCAGGGGGAACATTTTTCATGCTTTCCGCTCAATATTTTACGACTCCATTGACGTGGGAATTATAATTCCTATGACAATTTACGTACCACTGTGAAAAAGTTGAAACGTGATGAAAAAGTTGTGATGCCACTAACGTAACAAATTCCATGTCACAACTTTATACAAGAAAATTTTTAAATAATTCTTTCCCTACTTTCTTCCAGATTTTTTGAATGTGCATGGTCGTGAATGTATTATGTTCATTTTTGTAGTTACGGCGAAAAAGTGTTGCACTAATTGCAAATTCATTTCTCTTGAGCAAACTGTTTTTCATAACGTCCTCACCGACACCTGCTTCACTCACATTTACACGTGTTTCGATAATTTCACGTGAAACCCGTTCTAAGAATAAGCTACTACTATCAAAGTAGTCCATAAAAATGTGGGAAATTCTTATATCTTAGTAAAAGTGTTTTGTATGAATATTTGTGTTTTAGAAGACCCTTAGCAACAGACCCTTAGCAACAGACCCTTAACAACAGACTCTTAACTTATCGAGATGACGCTGAGAGCGATCTCGATGTAGTAACTTTTAACTTCTTTCTTAAACTTACTAATGGTGGTAATGTTACCTTTTTGGCTGAAGCTGGGAGCGAACTAATTAGCCCTTCACGTGTTTCTCTCTTGAAAAGCTTGGAGCTTCGTCAAGAAGCATTTGAAAAATGTAAAGAGTCGTTTTTTTCAGACTACCTTCTTTCTCTGAGAGAGCAGCACCTGCCTACTTATCAACCCTCTTGGGAAGACCGCATAAAAATTAACGAAGTAGTTCTTATCTCTTCTCCCGTGAAATCAAGGCCTTTCTGGTTATTGGGGCGAGTGGTGCGTTTGTATACGGGTGCAGACGGCCGCACTCGCTCTGTGCAGCTTATGAGAGCCGATCGGTCTCTCGGAGATTTCGCGGTCTCGTTACTTTATCCTTTGGAACTTTTTGCTGATGCCGTTGCTACTCCTTATTCTCAGGAACCTGATACTTCTTCTAATCCTTTGAATTCATCCTCTAACGCAGATACTTCGAGCGGCTCGGTTCCGAGAAGGCGAACACCAATAGCCGCTGCGATGCGTTGTCGAGCTCGATTGCAGGCGATTTTCGAAGACTCTCTCGGCCCCCCGTGAGTGTGTGAGGAATTTCCTCACAGTTTCTAGTGCGGGCCCGACAGTAACATTGCGGGGCAACCTTTTGTTGTATCTGTGGGTTTTGTATGTTCATATTGGGTTTAGCCGAACGATGGAGGTCAGTCATCTCCAGGCCAGCTTTTAATTTGGACCAACCTCGTCCATCATTTGACTTTCTCCAGTTACAGTGTCGAACTCATTTACGTTCCTTGAGTTAAATTGTGCGCAGCAATTTGCGTCCAACATGCTTGCTCTCATCCGGCAAGTTGCCATTTTTTTGCAAAGATCATCGTAACTCTATGTGTTCTGAATATCTGCAACTACGAGTCATTTTTCTCGCAATCAGTTCTCGCCTCAACTCAACTAAACTCGCCTTACCTTACTCTGCACTTTTCTTTTATGCTTAATGTGCAGTGTGACTGTGTGTGTATAATTGTGTGCGTGCCTCAATGTCTAACCCTTTTACTGGGGAGCAATATTCTCGGTAAATTACCTTACCTTGGCTGTTGCCTTAAATTACCTTACAATGGCTGTTGCCTTAAATTACCTTACCTTGGCTGTTGCCTTAAATTACCTAACCTTGGCTGTTGCCTTAAATTGCCTTACCTAAGATTTACTCATCTAGCATGAGAGTGCAAACTCTTTCTCGAGCAATTCTTCCTTCTTTCTTCTTGTTTCTTCTTTCTGCAACCTTAAAACCTTCTCTCATTCTGAGTCTACGTCTGAAAGTCGCCGCACACTGGACCAAATTAAGTTCAGGTGCGGGGAATCTTGTGCGTGCTCTATTCTGTTGAAGTATAACCTGATGTATTCCTTCTTTATATTTCTTCATTTTCTGGCTAGATGTTAACCTATGCCTTAATTTTTCTTTACAGTATAACTCTAGCTGCAATGGCTACCTTGGACCTTTTCATGCTACTTCTTTAGTTTTCACTCAGTCCTAAACTCTGCGGTAAATGCTTCCTTATTTGAATTCTTTTAAAAACATGAGTTATGTTAAAATTGTGCTCAATATATACTAGCTTTCCCTTATTGCCTTTAAATTTCATTTACCTTTCTAGATTGGCGTTTATCGGCCTTAGCGGTTGCTCATGCCGCTGCGTTCGCATGACGCTGCGTTGTTCTGTATGCCCCGACGTTCTGCGATCGAATTCTCAAACTTGAAGTTCTTAAGACATCTGTTCTTCTCTGAAGCTAACGGAAGTTCTGTCCAGAAGATCTATTTTTCATGTAATAATTAGAAAACCTGTTCTCTGCTGTGCCTGTGCCTCTTAGCAACTTTAATTTTACTGACAACAATTTGTCAACCAAACTGGAGGGTTTTACGCCTGCTACTGTTATTTCGTTGCGCTTGGGCTCCCGTTGGAGCTTTGAGCCTCGTTCTATGTTTGGTCTAATAAATTTATTGGTATTATTCCTTTTTGTTCGACCCTCCAGCGAGAAATGTGTGAAGAAAATCTCCACACCGTGTCACAACTTTATTGCAAGAAAATTTTTAAATAATTCTTTCCTTACTTTCTTTCAGATTTTTTGCATGTAATCGCACGTACATGGTCGTGAATGTATTATGTTCATTTTTGTGGTTACGGCGAAAAAGTGTTGCACTAATTGCAAATTCATTTCTCTTGAGCAAACTAGCAAGTGTTCATAACGTACCACGTCCTCACCGACATCCGCTTCACTCACATTACACTTGTTTCGATAATTTCACGTGAAACCCGTTCTAAGAATAAGCTACTACTATCAAAGTAGTCCATAAAAATGTGGGAAATTCTCATATCATAGTAAAAGTGTTTTGTATGAATATTTGTGTTTTAGAATTTAACAGTCATCGCGTATCCGGGGCTATTAATGGTTGATTTGCGTAGGTTGTAAGTAGCAGAACGGGGAAACCGACTTTACTGCTCGACTGAATTTTTATCGTTCCCAAGAAATATGAATTCAAGATAACATTTCACCTCGTATGATAACAGTTATTCATTCAAAAGTTCGCGAAACAGATGAAATGTCATTCATTTTTATTATAACATGAATTAGAAATTTACCGATTGGGACACATATCGCCCAATACGCAACGAACGTGTTAATCCCCATGAATTTATTTCTATACTTATCAAGGGTAGCCAATTGCCAGCAGTCATCATGAATGGTGAAATTACATGGGGTTTTCAAGCTTCTGCTCATCTCATTTTGAAGTCTCAGGGATTCTGACAGCCAGTCCTCGCATTGCTGTAAAGCTGCCAAATCAATCAATGTGTCGTCTAAGTTGGAAGGATATTACAGAAACTCTACGGAGCGAACACTCCAGGCGTCGCCAGCGTAATGGCATAGATTACAAGGCAATTTTATAGCCAAAGTTGCTCCTATTTTGAGCGATTCCTGGCGTAATCAGAGCTCAGAAACTTTCTCGTGGCTTCCGAGTAGGCTGTCGTCCTGATCAACGATTGTTTTCTCTTGAAATTACTGGCTTACAAACGAAATGTTTGTTTACTCTAGAATATCATGGCAAGCTTCGTTTCCAATGACAGAAACTATTTCATAAGATTATTTGAAAAGTATTCTATTCACAAATTATTGAGCATAGTGATACGTTACGCATTTGACTGAAACGAGATTTTCATCACTACTTAAAGCAAATATGAATAAATATACGGAAATTGAACCCGATATTTCATTAGAAATCTTCAGAACACTATGAATTCATTCTCAACTAGAATTTATCAGCCTAAATTCATTTTTACCGGGAATATGGGAAAGTTGAGTAAAAAATATCCCCAAAACACGCGGAAGAAATTTAATGAATCTATAAATAGAAGATCCTCGCAGACTTTCCCTTTTATCCAAAGAATAAAAACTGAACAAAACGCTCAGTGCCATTTGCACGCCTGTTAAATTGGAAGCAAGTGGAGCGTGAAGGCAAAGTTAGCCATTAGCGTCCGTTAATTAGCGACATGACAAATGCGATACGAAAATTAGCGAAACACCGTCCAATAGCGCGCCATATTTGCTCGCGAAAGGTAATCGCTTTTCGCATTTTGGCGTGATCGAAAGATCGCGAGTGGCTGGCTGCGACTGCGTATAATTAAAACTTAGGATGCGCGCAAAGTTAAGAGACTTACTGGAGGGTGCAAAAACCTCTTTAATTGAATTCCCTTCCGCCAGATGGCAACCCACCAACTCCTGATTATTGGTTTTCCTAGCAGAGGTAATGATCGCAAAACTTATACACCACATTTCCACCGAGTTAATGAGGATTTTCTCGACTTCTTCTGAGTGCGCAGCTCTTCAAACAAAGTTGGACAGCGCTTAATGGAGGCCATATTACGTCAATTACCTTATAATTGAGTAGAATGAAAACATAGCTGTCTTCTAATTTTTATCGAACAGCGTCTGAATTATGCTTGAAATTAAGGTGTTTTACCTATGGTTTAGAATGAGAATGTTGCCTTTGAAATTTGCTTTGAAATTGGAATAAACACTATGAAGGAATTCAAAGGCGAATAAACAGCCCGGTAGAAAGCAATTGAAGTTTGTCACATGCGCACACAGACAAGCCGAAAATCTGACTTCTTGCATGAATATGGCTTGAAAACTGCTGTCGCAACTCCAGAACACAATAAATCCCGTACATTATATTGTTGGTTATTTGCAATGATTTACTTGTCTACATATGTAATTTAACGAGCGAATTTGATGCCAGTTTTACTTCAAAAGTATATGTGAGAATTAAGCTCTCAGCGTGCGAGAACATTCAGGAAATAAAAAGCGTGAACGAAAAGTCAAGTAGATTCTGGGCTTTCCTAATGTGACACTTGGATAAAGACGCTCTATAAATAAAAACGAAAAAAGGGATGAAGAAATTTATTCCTTATATGCTTCCCTATCAAAGAAATAATGCCGACGTTTTTTTTCGTGGACTTGAAAAAAAACTTTTCATTTTATCACCATGGATACGACCTGACTTTAGTTTATTTTTTTTAATAAAGGTGGAATAGACCATTGAATCTCGTCAAGCAAAGCCTGCAGCTGCAGAATCTTGTGAGTGACTTGATCGTAATGGAAGTGCTTGCAGTGTGAAGTAAATTTGTTTCTGAGTTTCCCATATCAAAACATAAAAAATTTGACACACTGGAAAGACTAACACATACTTCAAGTTGCAATGACAGGAAGGGGCTCAAAAAGTGTCGGGTCATGGTGTACTCACCGACCGTTCAAATGAAGTTCGTGCAAAATTCTTCGCGTGAAAGTTGAACATTAATATTTCAACATCATTGACATGGTTGTATTATTCATAATTTTTTTCGGGTTTTGGTCTAAAACACTTCAATTTGGAGACAAACGTATAAGCTGTAGGTAAGTGGGTGTATCTGTGCATATGTGCGCATATACCTGTGTGCACTGGACTAGCATCTAGCATATGAACTACAAATGCTCTAATGTTCTGCTCAAATATATTTGTGCTCTAAACGGGCAATTAAAATTTGGATGTGAAATACTGCTTTTTTTCTGTTCCCTCTCAACTTGCAATGTTACCTAATACGTCATCTCTCTTTACTATTGTAAAGCACTCACAATAAAGTATAAATTTGTTGTATGATCACTCACATGTGTCTTACTAAAATGCTTATCAACTACTGATCGTTGTGTTAATAAATTTTTAATTCGGAAAACAAAACTTGTAATTTTTACATTACTCATGCTTGTATACTGGTATCCGAGTAAATGTGTGTCTATGTCTGCGTACGCACATCTATCTGTGTGCACTGGACTAGCAACTAGTATATGAACTGTAAAAACCGCCCTTTCTCTCTCGCAACTTGTAACACTGCCCCAACTCATCATTTTCCCTTTATTACTTTAAAACATTCGCAAATAAATTAAATTTGTTGTGTGATCAACCATTTATGTTCGAATAAGGTGCTTATCAAATAATGCCCGTTTTGTTAAAATTTTTTTATTAGAAAAACCTAATATGTAATTTTTATAATTTTCATGCTTTTACCCTCTGTATGCATGTGCGTGTGTGTATGTATGCGTACATTTGCATATGTTTGTACAGTCATACATCTACCCACAACAGTTCTTGTAAAATCTTTTATCGATCGACTTGCATTTGTCTTGTAAACTTAATTGGTGTTTGGGTTATAGCGTGTTCATTTCAGCAATCAGATAAATGTAATTTTTCATAGAAGTATTTTTTTTCCCCATGCTCGCTCGAAATGATACTTTTGAATTTCTGCCACAACGGGCAACTATAATCTTATTCTCTGATTTCGTGAAATCCAAAGCTGGAACGTCAATGTACGTGCAAACTGTCACAAGTGTTTTCACCCAGCAAAGTTCTTATCTTTATTGCTTCCATGAATGAACAAACACTACACAATTTCAATTAAGCAGCTGTAGGATACATTTTTCGTCGTATCTCCTATTAATGTTTCTCAGTTAAAGACATTTGCATCATGTTTCGAAAATTACGTTACTTTTTCTAATATGGTTACTTAATAGAACACTTATGTGTTCTTCTATTATTCACGTCCTAAAATCTTCTTGTTGGTCTTGTATGATGCAAATCATTAAACGATCTTGAGAATGTTATGACAACCCTATCTTGGTGGTCACTTTCACGTATCACTCTAATTATGTTGTACATTTCTTTGTAACCATTGTAGAGTAATCTTTTTCATATTTCTGACTCATGTAGACTGTTTTGTGCCAATATGATTAGCATGGAAATATCACAATTTCGTTACGTGATAAAAGACATTTTCTCCGAGTCCCTTGATTGGAATACTAGTCTATCCGTAGGAATAAAAAAAATATAGTTCTGAATGTTAACCTCGCTGCCTTAGATGCAGAACTATTTTGAAACACCCGTTTTACTTTACTTTCAACAAATTACTTATACCGCAAGTCACTGAGTTCGTATTTCACTGCAAGTGTGCACCAAAAAGAGTATTCTCAACTATACACTGTGACGCGAATCGTGTTTTTTTACAATTGTAGTTACATATAGCATCAAATCTAGATGAGCAACACTAGGGATACATTGCCTCAATCATTTATTTAGACTAGTGACATGGGTATTACAATACTCATGGGTGTGTCTCATATAAGTGTATTTTCCTTACTTTGAGATACTTTAAAACACCAATGATGTTTTTTGTACTATCTCTATGGGAAATGAACTGTTTTTCTTCTTCTTCTTCTATCTACGCTAAAGTTTTTGAATTCAATTTTCGCTTTTATTTCAAAATATGAGCGCACAAACTTATGCATTTTTTAACTAAGCGTTGCGAGGATTGTGTTTTCTTATTTACTTATATTCAAATGCACTGTCAAAATCAGATTACGCAACAAAGGGAACTCATTTTTGTTGTGCTTTTCTGACAATTATTTTTTGTTTCGATATCTTGCAAACGTATTACGATACCAATGGGTTATCATCAGTTAAGGATTTTAATGTTAAGGTATTTTAAATCCAATGCATCAACATTTCATGTTTTTACTCTATTGGAAATAAACTGTTTTTCTTTCTTTCTTTTTTCTTTTTCTGTAAGCGTGATATGTACTAGTTCTACATAACACAACAATTCAACTGGGCAACGTTTACTCAGCAGTTTTGTTTGTTAGCTTCAGGGGTTTTCACAGGAGTTACTTGAACTCTTTCTTAAAAGCAGAACCGCTCTTATATAGCGAGGTATTTACTTACGAGACGCTGCATGCGTTCTGGAGTTACTAAGCTATTTGCTGTCTGATTTTTACTCTTATAACCGTTAATAAAACCACAGTCATCAGATTGGTGTTAGGTTGTCACCAACGTCAGAATGAGGAAGGAACTGCCGCTGAGTAGATAACTTCAAAGAACACATTAGGGAAAAATTCAGCAAGATTTGCAAAGTATTTAGACTATTTTTTAAAGTAGTCTGTATGGTTATTTTGGGTCATAAAGTGTCATAAAGAAGGAAGGACAAAAATATAACTCAGCTAGTACTAGATTTAATGAAAGATACAAATATAACATCCAATGAGGAAAGCCTTTGTAGTGTGCAGTATGTGCTGTAAATGCTGCTTGTAACAAGAGATCGGCTGAATTTAGAATGGAAGCAGAGGTTTTTGAATGAAGTAGTAGCTTATTCTAACTAGACAACCAGATTTATTTAGGAATTTTTCCATCAAATCTTGTAATTAATATTTTAAATGGGTACCTCATGTCCTGCGCTCTCTAAATATAGAAATTCAAGCTTTTGTCCGAAAATGGCAGTTCTGCTCTATATTTTCCGATTCCGTTTTTATTTGCACGCAACAAAGTCTCTCTGAATTTAGAAGAAAAAACTGGGAGTAAGTGTGATGATAGAAATCATGAAACTATCACAACACAATGTTTGCACAGTTGTGTCGTATTAAATCATGTTTTAAAATATTTACAGCTAGATGTTGTGTCAACTATGCCAGTAAAATCCCCACAGATAACTTATCTCCATGTTTCACAATCTATAGAGGAAGCAGACGGTCGAGCGGGTTCATCTACTGGCGAAGCTAACAAAAACTTTCACTTGCGATTCCAAAGTGAATTCAAGTTAGGGAAGTTGGATTCGAAACTCCTTCGGTCCATTTTTATTCCGGTCTGGGTCCAATCCGGACTTTGGAACAGCTCTCTTCAGCTGGGTTTCCTTCTCCAGAAAAGTTGGGCGTTCAGATTTACTAGATTTATGGGGAACATTTTTTCCTGGTGACGGGGGCGCTGCAAACGCAAGCGTCGGGCCTCACAACTGCGGACCGGGCTCAAGGATGGCGATCCGAGCAAGAATAATGGAAAAACTGAGCCCTGTTTCCTTTAAATCAGCTCTCATATGAGGGAAACGGGGACCAATCAATGACGTCGAACCATTTTTATGGTATAACTGAGAAATCTGCTATCGGAGGGCAAAGAGTTTTATTTTATTCTGCTCGGTATTGTTTCCGAGACTGATGTCCACTGTATAGCGAGTCGACCTCCAAAATGCATGTGAGATGCTTTGTATAAGTATGACGAGACAAATAAGAGAGGCATAGTGAAAGTCACAGCTTTCTCTCTCTCTGGAGTGTTTAAGCACATTCATTTTCCAGGCATCATTCCAGAATTTTGTCCACTCCATGGAGATAGGTCGCCGATGAAGCCTCATGCTTTACTTGGCGCACGATGCTGAATATTAACGAGTAGATATAAAGTTTATTCTGGTCGGTTCTCACCAGTAAGAATATGCTTTCTTGTGATATCTAAACTTTCAAAATCCATTTAATATTCAATACAGTGTTTGTGACCTTCATGGGCTGATGAGCGAATTCAAACAAAAAACAAATCAAAATTACGAATGAAAACTTGAATGGAAATGCTGGAGGAATGAACATCAAATTGACTCACAGCATTTAATGAGTGCTGGAATAAGAGAAATATAGATGCTAAAGAAATAAAATTATATTGATGTTTATTGGTTGAGTACCACACTACTACGATTTACAGGGGACATGAATGAACATCAGAGATGAAATGTTTGTATTTCATCTCGGAGATGAAATAAATGTATGCAGTGTGGTATGCACACATCTTGACGCATGGATTTAAATTTGCCCACATGTAACTAAAAATAGCTAAATAAGCTGCACATCGTGTATATCGAAATATACACAGCGCTTGCATAAAATTTCCTAGTTACTTCAGGAAATAAAACATGAAAACGTCAGTCACGTTGTAACGGGAATTTAAAGCACATTACGTAGATGACGTTAACACGCTGAATATCGTGAGGCGAGGAAGAAACTGAAAATTGAGACGTTTAAGCAAAATAAGAACTGATACTAACTTCGTTGGAGATTGACCTTGAAAAGGACGTCCGCAAACTGACAAGAGTTCCGAACTAGTTAAGAGTGAGGGAAAAGATAAAGTGCTCCCGAGCAAGACCGATAAGCAAGACGGCTGCAGAAGCCCAGATTTATACGAGGACCACGAAGAGATCACGTCACGAGACACATCTCCTCACAAGACATGACGAGGTCCACGGCTTGTGGATATTTGCCCGAAATTTACTGATTGCTTCGACCCACTTCCAACATTAAACGGATACTGTCAAAGGAAAAATGGTGAAATCAATTTTTAATTCCTTTTTGGGCATCAAAGAACGAAGTTATCGTCTACAGATTCGTCATTTTCATACTTGTTTCTAACTGTAAGTCTTTCTCTATATAATGAAAGAAATAGAGAAGAAGTACTTTAAAAACATTTACTCTGAACGTTTCGAGCCTAGGCTCATTCTCAACAAAAGTCTGCAATTAAAAAGATAAACAAGTCAGTACACCCAAAATTGCAAAAGCGCAGAATATAAGCACGAAAAACAAACAAATAAACAAATTGTTTATTTGTTTGTTAACAAATAAACAAATTGTTTATTTGTTTGTTTTTCGTGCTTATATTCTGCGCTTTTGCAATTTTGGGTGTACTGACTTGTTTATCTTTTTAATTGCAGACTTTTGTTGAGAATGAGCCTAGGCTCGAAACGTTCAGAGTAAATGCTTTTAAAGTACTTCTTCTCTATTTCTTTCATTGTGAATTTGCTTCGCAAAATAGATTTTCCTTTCTCTATATAGTTGTGCAACAATGAAACACAAATTACTTCTTGTATTCTGGAAATTTTTAACGACAGCTTTATAAATAAAACTAATTCAACCCAGTTCGTTTGCTGTCATAAAACTGAGCTCACCTGACGCTATATTTTCAGTGTAGTAGCCCATTCCTGACAATGAGGTAGCAGTTGTGAATTACTATTTTTTATCGTTACAGGAGTTAAAATTCAAAATACTGAGGCATAATCGTTATGAAAGTAGGTGTGTGATGTGAGGTGATTCTTCTGCTCTGTATATTTGTAGCAGCGTGGCGACAAGGAATTACATTCCCTTCTTGTCAAAGGAACAAAGCAAATTATTTCAACAAATTTAACTCTGAGGAGAAGGAAGCATTTCTGCAAGGGTGGCACAAATGGGGCCATAGAGCACGAGCTTATTAACGGAATGACCGTAAATTGTTTGAAGGCAACGACTTGTGTGCTATTGTTGTCGGTCGTTGCTCAAGCAGCGTTATTTAGCACAATCTGCGGGGCGCGCAGCCCTCGTCGTTTGTTGCTAATGAAATGTTTTCCTAAAAAGCCCGCAGCACGCGCGCCTCAGCGGCGGCGAGCTGCGCAGATCTGCTCCTAAGGGCAAGTTGGCGGTAAGTTCTGCAATTATAGCGCGGAGCTCAAGCTCACAATCGCCTTAATATATCAACAGAAAGCGTAACAACATCGGCCTAAACTTCAGCTGCTCCCTTTCTTAGTGTAGCTCGTGCGGAAACTGATGTGGTGAAGAAAAATATTAATGTAGAATGATGACAAAATTGATGGCATTAGTTTTCGATGATATAAAGGCTATGAGTTAAAAATCTTGGTTGTGCAAGGAGCCGCGTGCGCACGAGGCCAATCATTATTATGACTAAGAAACAAAAAAGAGCTAGAGATCGCCTCATGTTGCAATTACCATATATTTCTCGCTCAACTGCCGCTCCTCTCATACAGAAAATACACGCAATTGCCGCATACGATGGATGCTATGGTACATCTGTAAAGCGATGAGATCTCAAGCCAAGTACTCAGTCTGCGATTCTGAATGTACTTTTGCATGGTGAACTGAAATTAACAAGCCTTATAAGTTTCCCTCAAATAATTGCATGAATCATTCGTCGTTAAAGCAATTTGTGTGCTGTACACCTCATGAATAAGAAAAATCCTAATTAAATCTTTTATCTCCTACAGTCATAAATCATTGGAGGCAAAATATTACAGAAACGCAAATCAGGATGAGAGAAGGGTCATATTTATCTTTCAACTCCAGTCTTAGACTGTTATACTGGATGTATTCGTCTAGGATAAAAATTATTTCGAGTTTTCTAGGGAAAAAAATTTCGGTTCCAAAAAGTCCACTGTAAAATTCGGCAGATTCATAATAATGTTCTTCTGTTACACGTAGTTTGAAATTTGTCATCAATAAATTTATTTTACTTCATGTTAAATTAATCGGACATTACATCAACAAATCTCAGAACCTTTGTTCAGTTTCAACTCTCGCCAATACATAAGGTGAGTGAACATCTGTCACTTCCTTCATCTCCTGCGGGGCAATTTCACAGATTTACGAAAACCTCGCACCTCAGAATTAGTAGTTTTTTATCTCCTACCATTCTTAAGCCGTTTGAAAAATTATTTCTCCTTTTTGGGAAAAATCTTGTACTGTTTTCAGTTCTTGGTTACATGATTGGAATCTTTCTGAAAATTTGACATGCGGTGCTTTGAGCTGAATTCTCACATGTCTTAGCTTGAGAAAATGATGACTAAAATAGTGAAGCAACAAAGTAATTTGAGAACACTTGGGAATCTCAAAAATTCTTCATGGCGATAGCATTTCTGAAAGAATATGTGATTGAGTGACTGACTTGTCATTAAACTGCTATGGCACAAACTTACATTGTTCTAATCAGACGCTGATGAACCAATAATCTTTTCGACACAATATTTAATTAAACATCGTTGGAATATTTCATTAGAAATTGTAAGCAGCAACACATACTGAAAAAGATGCCACGAATTTCCTTTGCTCATTATCCTATATTTCAGAACATCGCACAGCATTTTAAAGAACGCGTATGTCTTGTGATTTCTTCGATGCATAGAAATGTATTTGTGTATGTTTACGTGTTGGGTGTGTGTATGTGCGTAGGTATGTATGTGCACGTATATGTGTATATATTTACATGTACATGTGCACATGTGTGTACTAAACCGACGACTGGCATTTTTAACTAGAGATAATGGTCTCTTCCTGTTCA
>JACJUY010006703.1:3051-22151 GCA_014220935.1 Platorchestia sp. MABIK
TCTTCGGAAGAAAATCACGCAAGCAAAACAAACTCACTTTCACCAAGAACTATTCAAGGCAAAAAATAACCCAAAACATTCATGGGAAATTATTTGTGAGGTTGCTCAATATAAAAATTCAGACCGAAAGAGTAATTTTGAAAATCATTTGGAAAAGGCCACTGAGTTCAATACATTCTTTTCAAAAGTAGGTGCTGAAGTCTTCAGTGAAGGAAATAAAATCAGTCTGGGCAACTGTCACTTGAAAGTTCGAACCCTACTGCACTTTCAAAGGCTGGTGCCCTGTGGAGGCCACGTCCTGTCGATTTACCAGAGTTACGGACTATTTTGTACTCATTGAAAAACACAAAAGCAGTCGGACATGATGGAATCAGCCTTCAATACATCAAAGACAGTTTTCCAGTCACAGCACCACATTCGTTTGATCATCAACACATCAATAGCTACTAACAAGTTTCCAAACCAATGGAAACACTCCATAATTAGACCGTTGCATGAAACTGGTGACATAAATACAGCGTCAAATTACAGGCCGATTAGCCTTTTACCTGTCCTGTCCAAAATATTGGAAAAAGTAGTAACGAATCAACTGTCATCTCACTTGGACGAGTCAAATCTACTTCATCGAAATCAATATGCCTATAGGAGGGAGACTAGCACTCAAGATGCCCTGCTCAATATCACTGAAAAAATATACAGCGATATTGACCAAAAAATGTAACACTTTTGCTGCTACTCGATCTCTCTAAAGCATTCGACAGCGTCGAACATGATCAAATCCTACGAAAAATACTGAACTTAGGAGTTGATACGCATTGGAATTAAAAGCTACCTATCAAATCGATCTCATGCAGTCCTCTTAGATAACAAGTTATCCCCATTCCTTCAAAATAACTTTGGTGTTCCTCAAGGATCCATTCTGGGTCAGCTATTGTTTTCTATTTTCATTAACGATTTCCCTCCAATGCCTTCTAACACTCGAATCTATATGTATGCTGATGATGTCCAAATTGCAATGACAAGCTCTGTAGCAGAAATACCACGGACGAAAAATAGAGCTGAAGCCCTACTGATCAGCCTCAAGTCATGGTATTACCGAAATGGTCTCAAGCTAAACGCGAGTAAAACACAATTCATTGTTTTTGGGTCAAAAGAAAAAATAAAAAATATTCGAAATCTGGATCTAACTCTTACGGTTGGAAATTATAAAATTCACCCATCAGAAAAAGTAAAAAATTTGGATGTTTGGTTCGATAGAGACATGTCTTTCAAATCCCACGTTGACAAAACCTGCAACACAATTCACGGGACTTTATTGTTTTTTAATCGCATAAAAAGTATGCTTGACGAAGAATCTAGATTATAGGCCATCCAATCCTTGGCCTTATCACGTATTGACTATTGCAGCCTGGTATGGGGAGACATACCGAAACATCACCAAAAAGATCTACAAAAATGCATGAATTTTGCAGCTAAGGTTGTATGCAAAGCTAAATTCAAAAAGAATGATCACGCAACACCTCTCCTGAATAAGCTCGGATGGGCTCCTATTCAGTAGAGGTTTCTGGTGCACAAAGCCAAATATGTATTCTCCTCTTTATATCTTCCTCATAGCAATGCTGAAATAGTGAAATTCCATTCCCCTACCATCACCAACCTAAAGCCGAATAGGAGACGTGATGTCCTAATCAAATACCGTTCATCTAACATCGGGCAGAGAGCTCTGTCAGTATCAGGTGACTTACTGTGGAATAAACTCCCCAGAGCATCAAAACCCCTCGAACACTTAGAGAATTCAAAAGTAAAATAGCTCTCCATCTTGCGTCTACATAATAAGTGTAAACTGCAGTACGTGCTGAAAAAGAAGTCAGAAATTTTTGGTGCTAATTATCTTATCTTTTCATTATATCATACAACAATCAAGACATATCTGTATTAAACGTATGCAATATGATTACTTGTATGCGAATATCAAGTACATGTATGTACTCACATGTGACGCTCCTATGGATGTATATGTGTATGGATATATATATACATGTATGTGTGTATATATATATATGTAGAACTTATTCCCTTCCTAAAATGTTCCAGTTAATATTGTGTGACAATGTGCCATCCCTTACACTCTTTGAGTATACCTTGGCCACACTATTTTAGGTTGTTTTGACTTTTTCGTTTTGTCCCAGAAGTGTTGCAAATGTTACGGCTGGTATTGTACAACGATCCTTCTCAATTGAATCCAGTGAACTTTTCTGTGCCAATGCTAGTAGCATCTGAAATTTAATTTTCGTGTTATTGTAAAATGTTTCATTTTATCCGAGCCAGTTTTGACTTTCTCATTTTGTCCCAGGAGTGTTGCAAATGAAATGGCTGGTATTGTACAACGATCCGTCTCATCTATTTGAATCCGGTGAACTTTTTTGTGCCAAAGCTAGTTGCATATGAAATTTAATATGTGTGTTATTGTAAAATATTTCATTTTATCCGGGCCAGTTATTTAGCTGACTAGTTAATACGAAACAATGTAAAATTACCTCTAACGTCAATCTCACTGTCTAAGACGAAAAACAATTTGAATCTACCCGTTTTACTTTCAACCATAATCCCTCATTTCACTAGTTCCCATGTTCATAAGCTCAAATTTCAATATGGGAGTGCACTTAAAAAAAGTGTCTTCAACAATGCATCAAACGCACAATGGTTTTTGGACCACTTGTAATAAAATGCATTGTCAAAATCAGACCAATGCACCGAAAGGAAATGCATTTTAAACGTGCTTTTCTACCAACCATTTGTTTGTTTAGAAATTAACCGGTATAAGTATTACTGCCCCCATGTGTAGATATCATGTCATGGTCTAAATTTCAAGATATTCGATGGCATTTTTCGCTCATATTAAAACATTTGAATGTGCGACGTAATTCATCGGCAATTTGTACTTTCCTGCGCCCGTGAGTGCATTAAGACACGAAATCATTTTCGGTAGCTAACTTTTCGTATTGCTCCAGCTATGCTGCAAATGTCATGGACTGATAATCCACTATTCGCGCACCCTAACAAGTGTGTTTTAAACTATGGGTCACAGGGGTTTTATTCTTAGTTACTTATATTTATTTGCATTTTCAAAACTAAATTAATTACCGCAAAGAAAGGATGTTAATGTGAGGGTACTTTAGCACCTTTTTTCTCTTTCTTCGTTTCATTAAAACATTAAAAAAAAGGGCCAAGGTTTCGAAGAATAACAACTTTCAAGAACATCATTTTTTAATCTTCTTATTGTGGTCTTAAATTGCTCTTCTTACTTTCTTACTCTCGTGAATACATTATGACAACACTATTGTAGTGAAATATCTCATATCTTATAATAATGCAATATGTTTCTAGGCTGGTTTAGGTAAAGCACAGAAAAGCTTTGAATGTCAACCGTTGGGCTAGATGACGTGAACAGAGCAACGCGAAGGGACATCGGAATGTTTGGTAGAACACAAAACACATCAACACACGCATCGAAGCAGCCTCAAAGCGTGAGAAAGGTTCGAAGGTCTAAAAGTATGCGTGACCCAAGTGAAGGCTCCGTCTTAGCCATTCATCGACCTGGAGCAGCGTGGGGTGCCTACGAGGCGTACGATACGCACCAATTAAAATTCGAGACGTCAGGACAAGGGAGAATTCCACCAATCAGGTTCAAAATGATGTCTTCATAACCATGAAGATTCGAGAATGTTCTAGAAGGAACGAAGTGGAACGCATAAAAGCGGTAGACAAGAGGAATCGGGAGGATTGTTCTCTCAGTGACATAACAGGAGAGGTGCACGAATTTGGAGTGCAAGGCTGGGAGTGCCGGCAGGTTCGCCGGTACACCCCGGCATGTCAACTATTCGGTATAAACCCCTTGAAGCGTCAAGATTTGCAAAAACAAAGATCCTCAGCGGTGCAAGTGTACGCTGATGAGATCTACGAGAGGCCTTTTTCGCTGGGTTTCGCAACAAGGAGAAAGTGGGGGCACGCAAACGGAGTACGCCGGCTTTGCCGGCGTGCCTCGCACAAGAGTACCAAGATTCTAGTATCTGTGTGAGATAACAACATCGAAGTCTCACGAGTAAAAAGTTGGGAAAACAGCAGCCGTCGAAGTATCAACTCGCAGCAGAAATTCGTTCGAAGCGCATCAGCTTCGCGGCACCAATCGCCAAGTGCAACGTGTCAACGACTACAGCGAAAGCATTCAGTTTGTCCACGCCAGTTCCAATCTCACAGGCAACCCCAGCATGCCCCTTGGATACCCGCAACTACGAGTGCTGCAGTCACACAGCATCAATACTGCGAAAGCTACAGTGATCAAGCTCCTTCGGCACTCAAGAGCTGTGAACGGATTGTAGCCTAAGCAGCACCGTCGAGGCAGACAGCACCAGCCGGCCGCTGGCAAGAGAGCATCAGCGAATGTTAGGTCCGATCAGCTGGACATTCGCACATTCTTCAAGCCCTAAGTAGAAGCAGAGTTCGCCTAACATCAACGACGCATCACAGGAGAGCTAGGGATTTATTTTTCCGGTGTTGAGAAATTGAACAGTGATATAAGTGTAAGTTAGGTACGAATCAGCACATTGGAAAGTGCTTTTAAATGGCGCGCAAATTGTGTAAAGTGTTTTTTGGTTCATCGTGTGGTGGAGCACACTCAGCCGAGCTGTGTTATTCGGTCATGGAGCGAGAGTTCGAGTGGCTCGTAATGCGAATTGCTCTAAAGTTTTCTGGTACCTTGTGGTGAGCAAGGATGTTGCCCTGTCATACGTTGTCCTCATTACTTGGTGATCTCGTGTTATTTAGAATTTACCTTGAATTTTGTGCAACCGTTAATTAGTTGCTCACGCTGAGAAATTGATAATCTTGATTCTCGTTGAGCATTCCACTCATTTTCTTTGAAAACCATGTCGCATTGAATCTTTGTGTCAGGAATGTCATGTGTACTTTTCATTATTGCACTCGTGCCCTCTTGATCATTTAGTTTAATTTCTGTGTGCTTTTAACTCGCGTGTTCTACGGTAAATGAAAATAAATATGTTTAATCTTTCAAATTTTGTCGTCATTATACATGCTGATAAATTAAGGTAAACTCGTGGTGCAACTATGCGAACACTGCTATTTCTAATTTTCATCTGTTCTGTCATCCATTCTCTTTCTGTGTATTTCCATCTTTAATTTCTTTTCCATTCTTCGACTTTTGAGGTTGAAATTCCTCTATCGGTAACGATAGGCCGAAAGGCCCAGCCTCGTATCGTAACACTATTTTGGCTAGTTAACTTTTTGTACGTTAACTTTTTAACTCCACCTATGTTGAAAATGTCACGGCTAGTATTGTACAACAATCCTCTTCATGTCTTTGACTCCGATGAACTCATAACGCCAGCACTATTAGCGTAAGAAATATCATAACAATTTTTTGTTTTGTTAGAGTGAATATTATGTTCTTTCCGAAGCTCACCACTTGGCAAGTAGATGATGCGTCTGTGTGAAAAATTGTCTCAAATCTCGACTGTCTACCTCCTAGTTCTAGACGCAAAATAAATCAAATCTGCCCAATTTACTTCTAACATCAATCCCTCACACTCGTATCACTAGTTCCAATGTTCTTATGCTCATAATTCAATCCGAGTACGCACTAACGAGAGGGTTTTCAGCAATGCGTCACATGAATCATGCTTTTCTTGGTCACCTGTATTTTAAATGCATCACCAGAATCCGACTGCCGCGACAAAGACGAACTCATTTTTTCGTGCTTCTCTCCGAATCATGTTTTCGAAAATTATCATGGGTATTACGATAATCATGTATAAATAGCAATTAAGATCTAAATCATTCGTCTCAACACTTAATTTACATGGGTATTACGATAACCATGTATGAATAGCAATTAAGGGTCTCTGTGTTAAGGTATTTAAACGCGATTTTTGCTTTTATTTCAATTTAAATGTACGCAAACGAATACATTTTTCAACTAAGCGTTACGAGGATTGTGTTCTCTCAGTAACTTATATTCAAATTCACTGTCAAAATCAGATTAGGCAAAGGAAAGGAACTCATTTTTTATGTGCTTTTCTATCAATCATTTTTTGATTCAACATTTTACACGAGTATTACGATACCAATGTGTTATTATCAGACAAGGATGTTTAATGTTCAGGTGTTTTAAAAACCAATGTATCAACTTTCATGTTATACTTTATTGGAAATCAAATGTTTTTCTTTTTCTTTTTTCTTTAAATACTTCCACATGTCTCTGAAAAAACATAAAAATGTTAAAGTTGACAAGGACGAATATTACTGAATAGGGTCGGTCGAGTAAGGTGTAAGGAGTAAGGAGTAATGAGTAAGGAGTAAGGAGTAAGGTGTAAGGTGTAAGGAGTAAGGATGAGCCATGGGAGAAGTTAGGATACCTGAAACACAAATGAAATATATAACCCCCTAAACTCTTTCTGCGAATGCTCTATGCTATATTGACACATAAATCCAAGTTATAACCTCAATATAATGGAGAAATTATCATCTAGAGTAGCGCTTACCTGCAGCATGGAAATCACAGGCAGAGAGGAACAAGCCGAGTGAATGTCACACGCCGCTCGCCCACAACTCAACACGAAATGAGCAAGGTATTTATCTTCAGATTCTCAAGGTATTTTGACATGATACTTTGGTCGTTCGCAAATCCATGCAGTATACAATGATGATTAACCTTTAAACAATTTTTAATCGATTTGTTTCTTATGTCTAGCTCAATGGACACATTTGAGTATAGCTACTTGTGAGCCAAAATAAGTTCAGCGACTTCTAGGACGTCCTATCCTAAACTCAAAGTTATTCTAAGGTGCACAGTTATGTTTAACCTAATTCACTTAACCTAGTTGCGCACAAGACTGATCAATGAATTGGTTCATCCAAGACTCGATGCTTAACTTTTCTACAATAGTTTATGTGGGCTAGATGTGAACAGAACATTCTAGAAAAGACTTGAGAACAGACTTGAGGTCTTAACAAACAAACAAACGAACATCGGCATCTAAGGATGCTTTATTTCCAATTCAAACTTGATATATATCATTTTGTACATTGGTTTTTCAAATGCCTTATAACTAACACCAGAACGCCATGACGTTTTCCCCCGGTCAAGACCAGTACCCATTTCAGACACCTGGGTAGAGTGGGGTATTGTGCTTTGAATTTTTTTCCCCTATACCCAACGGAGAAAATCGCCACCCATAGCCGGGATTCGAATCCTCGATGCCTTCACGGAAGGGCAGGTCCTTAAACACCACGGCTATGACGAGCACAGTCATAAATCATAAATCATATCATAGCTCAGTCATAAATCATGGCAAATTACCCAATCAGGATGAGTGATACAGCAGATAAGATTTGACTTGGTTACCTTGTGTGATTAATATTCAAATGGATAGAGGGATTCAAAAAAAACCTTTTATTACAGATCTCAACAGGGATGGAATTTCAAGTCTCAGTTCCAATGATGAGTAGCCAGCACGCTGGGCGCAGCTGTAGAACCGGCCGTCCTCTTGGTTCCCCTCCACTGTCCTCTGTTCGATCCCATGCTGAAAACTGTAACGTTCCTGTTTCCGTGAATCATTTTGAAATCCTTGGACATGCCCCTCAGACGATTGATTTACGCATCCTTGAGTCGCTATACATCTTTAAACTCAGACCCGCTCTAAATGACACAACAAGTGTTTTTCCTCTTCTCGCCGCGAACACGTAATCATTCGTTCACGCTTTCATTTTTTTTTATGTTTTAGTTTTTATCTTCGACTATGTTCCCATGTTCTAGTATTCTTTTGTATGTTTTAGTTTTAATTTACTCATATTTTTTTGTTGTAGGTCTTTTACCAAGGATGAACTGTAGTTCGAAACGTTCAATTTTAATTATTCAGACTTTATTAATTGTGCTAATAAAATGACTGTATGTACAGCGATTTTCGCCTTACTTTTCATTTTAAGAATCAGACGCATTAATACGGATGTAATTTTAGAAGACATTGTTTTTTGACCGAGCCTTTGAATAAGAAGGAAGTATGAAGTTACCTCTATTCCGGGAGAAATGATCATGGTGGCCAGTTGCACAGTTAATAATTATTTCAGGTCTCTGTCGCCATCATGAGTCAATGTTTTAACATGAAATTACATTTGGAGAGCTTGTAAAGATCCAGAAGCTTAAGAATTTTTAAACTTTTGAATATGTCATTTGTGTGAGCATTCCATTCTAATTCTCTCACCGCTCTAATGGTGTTTGATTTTGCAGCCTAAAGATAAAAATCAATTTTATTTTTACCAGTTCCGTGTCATGCTTCTATTCCGAATTGTGAAAATTGTAAAATGAGTCTTCGATAAAGTACTCTCAAAGCTTCTTCAGGCAATGTATTTTTTATCTGATTGAGGATTTCAACGGATTTTGATAATTTTGTACTGATAAGTGCAATATGCTCTTTGAAGTTAAAATGTTTATCTATTATAATGCCCGGGAACTCACAGGAGTTGGTTTCTTCAATTTCATCATCACCAATCTTAATGCGTAGAAGAGACGTATTTTTCTTGTATGAGAATGTAATATATTTTGTTTTATCGATGTTAAAGCTTCATTTCTGAGCTTCAAGCCACATTGACGCCTTTTAAGCTCATTATCTGTACTTTCCGTAATTAAAATTGGATTTTCATTCGGAAGAGCCGTAGAAAGCACTCTGTCGTCGGCAAAAAGAATGAGTTTTAAAAATGAAGTAGATTTAACTATATATCGTTGATATAGATCAAAAAGAACAGAGGCCCAAAGACAGACCCTTGTAGTACTCCATGATTGGTTGTCAGTAATTCCGATTGTGCATCGTCAATGGCAACGTATTGCTTTCGATTTGTTAGGAATTATTTGAACCAATCATGAGCAACTCCTCTAATGCCATAACAGTGGAGTTTCTGAAGTAAAATGGTATTGTCCAAGCAATCGAATATTTTTCAAAAGTCAAGAAACTCGGAGAGAAAAGAAGGTTTCCTTAATCTATTTACGAATAAAAGTATTGTAAATTATTTGATACAGCCTGTGTTAGAATATGAACGGTGCTATTACATCAGCTATAACACTGAGTAATTTAGCCGAGAACGTTTTTAATCCACTTGATTTATTTTTCAAGGTGTTTATGCACGCAATTGTATCGCAGTAATTAGTAGGCGTGAAGAAAAAGAGTTTTGTTCACGGGCATGATCCATGTATTCCAAGTTGTCGGTATGGTGCACTAGAAATACCATCAGTTATAATCTTTCCAATGTTTTCAAAAAAGATGTTACAGACGTTTGCTATATATTTTTATCGCGATATTTCACATTATCTTGAGTAATGGACTCAATTGTCTTCATAGCACTATTTTTCGATTTATAGCAAAAAGTAAGCAGGCGCTATGGTTTTTGATACCTGTTTCAAATTGTGTGAATTTAAGTGTAAAGTAGTTTCTTTCCGATGTACCTATTTGATTTGTCACATAAATCTTAAATCTGTTATACATTTCCCTCGATATTTGCCCTTCGTAGATCGAGTAGAGCTAGGTTCGCTTGACGTTTCCTTGTTTGATTACGATATCTTCAGTATTCTAAGGCTTTTATTTATTTTTTGGGGTACTTGTACGAGTGATGATCGAACATCATTGATTATAGGCAGTGGTTATAATTTGATTTCAGTTTAGTATTGCTTCATTAATGTTTGTTACATTATTTTACCTATTGAAAGATGTCCTGTTGGCATTAATTTTCTTTGAACAGTGAGCATTGTTCCCAAATTAAATTCTGTTATAAACGATATGAGCAAGTTTCATCATGAGTTTTATACAAGTATTCTAGGCATTTTTTTTTGGTAATAAACACTAGAAAATGATCAGATAAGTCGAAAGTTATTATTCCTGTAAGATAATCATGTCGGATCTATCATGAAAATATTTTCGAGTAGCCCAGTAGATTCTTATGAGAGACGTGTAGGCTTCGTGATGATAGGAAGGAAAGATCTAGACTGATGAACATTAATTAAATTTTATATTTGTTCGCAGCTTTTATGTTTTATAAAATCATAGTTGAGGTCACCATAGAACTGCGCTATAAAACTTAGGAGTTCATTCGTTAAAGATTCCGCACAGGGTGTTGAAGGCCTAAACACATGCAGTTACAAGTACTTATAATCCGTTCACCATTTTTCGTCAGTTCTAAAAATAACGTATCGAGAAGGTTAAGTTTCATAGTTGCACTTGCAATGATTCTCGAAGCTATGTGTTTAGATACAGTTAGCGACGAAATTATTCGTACACCCCTCGTCTTTCAAAACTTTCTAGAATTACTAAAAAACCATTGTTGCCACAGGCATAAAATTTACACAGGGTGTGAAGCTCATATTAGTGACAATAATTCGAAGTTTCTAGAATAAAATTTTATTTTTGAAAGATTTAATAAACTGAACTTCAGAAACACGATATGACAAAATTATTCTTTCAGTGAGTAGTTTTACACTTTATTGAGGTGAATCTGTCATTAAAGTACATTTTTAATAATCAATAGCGTGACCTTTCATCTTCATAACATTTAAAAGCCTTTTACCATAGTTTTTGACAAGCTTTTCCGTTGTTTCAGATGAAATATTGTTCCATTTTTTAATGGCGATGCGTTTCGATTCCTGAAGATTCTTTGGAACTCTCTTGTTGATGTTGACTTTTCCTGCCACAAGTTTTAAATGGGATTGATATCAGGACTCATTGAAGGCCATGGCAGCATGTTTTATCTTATTTCTTTGGAGCCAGCTAGTTGTTGACTTGGCCGTGTGCTTTGGGTCATTGTCTTGTTGATATACCCACAGCCTTCTAAGTCCCAAACAATTAGCTGATACCTTCAGGTTTTCGTCCAAAATATAAATATAGTCATCAGAGTTCATCTTCCCTTTATTGAAACCAATTTTCCAGTGTCCGCTGCAGCAAAACAACCCAAAACATCAGTGATCCACCTCCGTGCTTAACTGTTGGCACAGTGTTCTTCGGCAGGAAAGCTTCACCAATTTTACGCCATACCCTCTTCACGTCATTGTGTCCAAAAAACTCGATTTTTGTTTCGTCACTCCATAATACTCTCTCCCAAAAGGCTTTGTCCTCATCCAAGTATGACTGTAAAGTTCAAGCGAGCAGCAACATGACATGGTTTGTGGAGTAGAGTGCTTCGAGGTCGGCGTACTCGTGTAAATTGGTGCACGGAAGAACAATTGACCAGGCTTGTAGCCGTTGATGGCATGTCAGTAAATACAGTTGGAAAGAGTGCATTCATGAGAGAATCATTCTCAGATAAAGGGTTTTCGCTCCCTGAATCGCCAAATACTGTGATGGGCATGGGCAACAAATTACAATAGCATAAATGTAAAATTTTAGAGAAATCCCGGGGTCCCGGGAATTCTTGGGATTGTCTTCCTGAAATCTCGAGATTCCGGGATTTTCATTTTGTCCCGGGATTGCAAACCCTAGAGTCAGTGTCAGTGCGTTTCTGCCTGTGTGTCTATGCCTGTGCGTGTGTGCCTGTGAATGTGCTTCTACGTCTGTTTCTGAGTGTCTATGAAAATTAGTGGATCAAAAGATGAAACAAAATTACTTTGCAGTAAATTAATGAATTAATTTCTCAAAAATAATAATCGAATCAAAACATGTTTTACTCCAATCAAACTTGATACATAAATATTATATTGTTTGAAAGTTTTTCAAATACTATATATATTTTGCATCAAGACGCAATGACGTTCACCCCCGACCAATCCGGTATCAATTTCCGAAACCTAGGTAGAGCGGGGAATTGTGGCTGAGTTCTCACTTTTCCCAACGGGGAGAATCACCAGGCGGCACGGCTGGGATTCAAACTGCCGACCCTTCCAGTAAAGGGCACGCTCTTTAAACCGCACAACCCTTTTGATATCAGTAATTTTAGATCGAAACAATAAAGAATCATATTGCCAAAATTTGTAGGCTATTGAAAATGAACATTATTTTTTGTGAATTAAAAACAGCATTAAGAATGAAAGACAGGAAAAAATATAAACTCCATGCCTTAAGAAGACGGTCTAGGTAGAAGTCGGAAGAATTGTCGGCTTTCTGATTCTGCATGCATCTTATAGAGGATTTTCTTGCGCTGCCATTGGTTTCACTCGCTTGATTCTACTCCGATTGGTACGCCCCCCAGAGAGGTGAGAGCGAGCGAGGGGGGGAGGCTTGATCTTTACGCAGAGCGACCCCTCCCACCCCTCATTATTGGGGGTCAATTGGGCGTGTTTCTTTGCGGCAATGGCAATGGAGTTCGCTGATGGGCTACTCAAAGTGCTTTCATATTCGAACGAAACATTCTAACGCTGAGTAATAAAATTTGACGATTTAAGAATCCAGCAGTTCTGTGTTCACACAGTTTCATTCATAGGTCGACAACAGCCGAAGTATCATAGCTACGGCTATGGCAAGCACACCAATCGAAAGGGCTTGAAAAGAACTACAAAGCAGAGGGTTTGATTTAAAAGAAACATATGTTGGTCAAAATTTTAAAAAATGTTTAGAAAAGTGAATGTTTTGAACAATGGATGTCTTTTGATGTAGATTTTCTCCCAGGGATACAAAGCTACAGCATTGGCAAATATATCAATCGAAAGGGCTTGAAAGCGCTACAAAAGCTTAAGAGTTCATCGAAAGAAACACTTAATTCAAAAAATAAAAAAAAACAAAAGAACATTTCGGGAAAATCGCTTTTTCTGGAAAACTGCAAGTTGATTTCTTCAAATCGACTCATCGTCCACAATTTTTGAAGTACAAGAATGGAAAATGTATCATTCGATAGGGTTTAGCAAACTCTATCGATAAGGAGGTTTTGATTTTTGAAATATATTTGTAATTTTGTATATTATACGACACAAAAACACAATAAAAAGGGAAACAAGTCAATTTTTTTTAATATCTGAAAACTTATTAAATTAAACAATCGAAAATCCACTAGCCCTTATCGTTCGATAATTACATAAGCTCTTTAAACATCGCCGGTTCTGTAGTTTCAAAATTGTAAGCCTTGAAAAAGTTTTCATAACCCAATTTTTTTTGTTTTTCTGAAAAATAACAATTTTTCTGATGCAGACGCGAAAAAACACATCAATCATAAAATAATCTTTGCATCATTTCACACCTACAGTGAAAATTTCAGAGAAATCTATCCGTAACTTACGGACATTTTTCCTACCCATTTTCGATTCAGACTGTCTCCTAAAAACTTACTCTATCTTAACTGAATTTTAAATTACATACTAAGGTCCAATCCGTAGAAGTTCGAAACGGAAAATTAAATGAAAAACATAGTTGTTCAGTTTTCTGTTTTGAAATAAAGGCTCAAAAGCTCTTCAAGAAGATCATCTTGGAGCTAATTTACTTGATCAAACTCATAACAATCATTCCCTTTCTTATTCACAATATCCTGACACAATAAATGGAAATTTTGGCCACTTATATTATAGTAAAAATAGCTGCTGAAATTTCAAAGAATCGTAATGAACATGAGCGTACTAGACATGCTCAATTGGTTCAGAGTGAGAATGACTAGAAAAAGATAGACAGGTTTTGACGTTCCAAAAAAATCGACCTCACTGGAGTATACGGTAAAATATTGAATGAATTATATTATATATAAAAAATGGGTATGTTATAATACAAAAACCATTTCGAAGAGTGGCTTATCAGAGTGGCTTAAAATCAAGTACGGAATTAGAATCCCAGAAAATATACTCTCTACGAGAACCATAAAACATCACTCCATTACAAAAAGTGTCTAATGTGATGATCAGGGCAGGCTGATTTACTTGATATGTAAAACTACACTAAGCAACGAAAAACTGTATTCTTTCAGTATTTATTTCGTTCGTTAGGTAGCATAGGCGATTCCTAATTAGCAAAAGGTGTACTGAGCCGGTCAAATGATATTTGAAAAGCTTTCTAAAGAGCGAATTCCATCTAAAATTAAAATTAATAAAGGTTCATAGATAAAAAATATAGCTACACACTGATTATCTGAAACCGCGGTATTCATAGGCCTTGCGCGCAAAATGAAACGAAACAAAAACAAAGAAACAAACATCGGCATCTAAGGATGCTTTATTTCCATTTCAAGCCTGACACATATCACCTTATACTACGGTTTTTCAAATGCCTTTAATTAACAGGATTAACAGGAAGCCATGACGCTTTCCCCCGGTCAAGACCGGTACCTATTTCAGACACCTGGGTAGAGTGGGGTATTGTGCTTCGAATTTTTCTCTTATACCCAACGGAGAAAATCGCCATCAGAGCCGGGATTCGAACTCTCGATGCCTTCACGGAAGGGCAGGTCCTTAAACCACACGGCTATGACGAGAAAGTTCAAGCCAAATAACGTTTTTACAGAACATCAAAATCTTGACTATGGAAATATTTTACACTCACTTAAACCAAAACATGGCCTCTTATTTTATAAAGTCTAGTTCACAATCACAATAACAGCTTTCATAGATCGACAAAACAAACACCTAACCAAGCGTCGTTGAAACAAAAAAGCAAAAACGCTACCGATAATTTATTCCCACTAACTAAATAAGCTCTCACAAAAATCAAAATTCAAAATTAGGTCAGGGTAAGTAAAAAACGTAAAGACTTTTATGAAGGTTATTTACCGAATTTTACCGAATATTTACAAAATATTTAACTTCTCCAAATTGTTATCTACAGAACCAGTGAAGTAAATTAAGAAGGTATGAATAGTGAAGAATTAATGGGAAATTTTCATGAACAAAAACATTCAAAATATATCATTAATGTTTATAAAAGTAAAAAATTCCTAAAGAAAAGCGGAGGAAAGCGTGTAATCAAGTGGAAAGATTAAGATGAGCATTCATGAATCTCGACAACTGAAGTTAAAGCGAGTTAACAATAACACATGTTGAAGGAAAGTTATTTGAGTTGTTTCTTTAATAAATTGTGTTGACCCTGAATAGAAATTTAAGCAGATTTATTTATTATAATGAAAGCTTTAAAAAAGCAATTCTTGAAAAATTATATCGTGAGCAAGACATATTACTACGAAAAAAAATATTACGAGTCACCGATTGTGCCCTTAGCTAAATTAGTCGATGGAACTACATAAATGAGGCTGACAATAGAAGATGTGCATACTTCATGAAATATTCTATCTGATGAAAGTAAACCAGCGGATGAATTGGTGTCGCCTTCTCCTGAATATGACATTCTAGTTGGTCCTAGAGCATTACATTTTTTGTGATCTGAAAAAAAACTGAAAATGAGTATGACAAAGCTTATGAAATCTGGTGGGACAGATGTGAAGTTATGCTTGGAAATAAAAACGTTTATGCTTTAGGAAATAAGGTAAAAATTAGTAATGAAGCTTTTTCAACAAACAACTTGATAATAGGAATTATTAACAAAGCAAAACCTTAAATATTTCATAGACGAAGCTTCAACAAATTATCATGACGTTAAAATTTACTGGCGATCATCTCAGACAAGATAGAACACTAAAATCAAACAAGGGGAGATGTGTGCTAAAATCATTAAGCCACTTAACATAATAAATCAAATGGCAAATGCGTCCTTTGCAAGTCTATCATATAAATCAAATTTTGCAACTGGTGCGAAATCAAGCCCATATCTAGTCATTGATCAAGTCACGAATCAAGTCCAATACCGAGCCAAGTCCTGAAGAAAGTCATGCATCATTGTATATATCGAACGCTAGACCGCGTTATACCCAAGTACTACTTAACTTCCTCGGAGAAAATCTACACTCACAATATGTTTAAGTCATTCTTGATGACTTTCCTATTTATTAACTTACTCCTACATCCATTCATCTACCTATTCCTTTACAAATAAGTTTCAAGTAAGATCCTGAACAGGATTCTAATTCCATTGATCGTGGATCTAGAATCGTAAGGTTACCTTCTGATATCAATTTCTTAAAAAGGGATCATATCGTTCAATACTTTGATTGCTGGAAACACAGGTGTATTTAATAAACTGAAGGTTCATATGAGTGAAATGTCAAAGCAAAATTAATTAGACAAAAAGAAATAATAATTCGTTGATTTTCCCTTCAAAAAATATTATCACCAAGTGTAGAAATAACCAGCAGAGAAAGTGATATTATAAAAAATTTTCCTCAAGCTATAGAATAGGACAAAAAATGAATTTCACGAAAGTGATAGGTTTTATTTCTCACGCACATTATTCACCTCGGACCGCGAGCGCTTGACGTACCTACAGCACGAGCGGCGGCGTGACAGCTAAGGTCAGGTTGGCCCGGGAAGGAGCAGGAAGTGTGGTGGTAATGTCTTCCCGTCATCGTTAGGCCTATTCATGTGACTTGCCTGTGTTTGGTGTCTTTAGCAAAAAAAAAACAGAAATGAAAAACTCTTTATTTGTTATAAAGATGATACCATTAGTTTTTAAAATGTCCTAACAAAATAATTTAGGGAAAAAACATAAAAAATACATTCCCTTTGAAACGTTAATTCGATAATGCATGTAAATGCAAGTAATAAAAAACGAGAAATAATATAATACAATGAAGGAACGTATTGGTGAAAACGATTTCGTTAGTGCGCACTTGCATTGGAATACGAGCTTAAGAACTTGCTATATCCGGGATTAATGTTAGAAGCATAGTTGGTGAATTTAAATAAGAAAAAAAAAGAAAAAGAAAAACAGTTTATTTCCCATAGAGATGGGAAAAAATTACCATCATTGGTTTTTAAAATATCTTGAAGTTAACACACTTAAATGATACACACACACAAGTATTGTAATACCCATGTCACTAGTCGAAAAATGATTGAGGGCAATAAACTCCTAATCTTGCTTAAACTACATTTGATAATACATGTAATGATAATTCTAAGAGATAACACAACTTCATGACTTGACAGTTTACATATACATGACATAAAACTTCGCAATTCTTGACGCCAGGAAATACTATATGAATCGCTTGTTTCGGCCGACGTTCAAAAATGTTATTTCAAGGAAAGCGTGAAAAACAGTATCTATCTAAGCATGTGGAACACGAGGATTACAAGTTTTGGATTTCTAATTAAATCATTTTAACATAACGATCACTAGTTGATAAGCATTTATTTTTAATATAAATGGATGATCACACAAAAAATGTAAAGTTTTTACGGGAATTCTTTACACTAATGAAGAGATGACGAGTTCGGTAATGTTACAAATTGAGAGTGAACAGAAAGAGACCACTATTTCTAGCTAAAAATGTCAGATGTCGGTTTAGTACACACATGTGCATATATACATGTAAATATATACACATTTACGTGCACATACACACCTACGCACACACAAACACCCAACACGTGAACGTACACAAATACATTTCTATGCTTCGAGGAAATCACAATACATACGCGTTCTTTCAAATGCTGTGCGATGATCTGATATATAGGATAATGAGCAAAGGAAATTCGTGACAACTTTTTCATTATGTGCTGCTGCTTACAATTTCTAATGAAATGTTGTAACGATGTTTAATTAAATACTGCATCGAAAAGATTTTTGGGTCATAGGCGTCTGATTCATCATATGTGGGTGATCGTGCAACAAA
This sequence comes from Platorchestia sp. MABIK, assembly GCA_014220935.1. Classification (NCBI taxonomy): domain Eukaryota; kingdom Metazoa; phylum Arthropoda; class Malacostraca; order Amphipoda; family Talitridae; genus Platorchestia; species Platorchestia sp. MABIK. The sequence continues at coordinate 20,746 of JACJUY010006703.1, forward strand.
TACATGTATATTTTTTATAAATGCTTTATAATAATGAAGTGAAATGAAGTATTACGTAGTGACACATTCACCCATCTACGCACGCATAGCGTGCACACGTACACACATGCACAAGTAAGCATGTGCACAAATATCAGCGTAAACTAGTCAGTATAAACTAGCATTCAAATCGAGAAACACCGAGAAAAATACCTTATATTACGGCCTGAATTTTATGAAATTTCCGTACTAGAAATAGCGGCACAAAACAGTCTATCTGAGTCAGAAACATGAAAACGATTGTCCTACAACGGTTCCCAAGTACAGAAATATTTCCAGAATATGTGAGGCCTAGGTACGGTTTTTATAATATACTCTAGAGCGTAAGAGATGATTTGAAAATTGTAATACACTAGCCTAACAAGAGCATTTTTGGATGTGAACAAAACATGAGTGTCCTTATGGGTTTCATATTAGAAAAAAAATCACATTGTCTTTGAAATAAGGCGCAAAATGTTTGTAATTGATAAACACACATAGGTGCCACATTTTACATGTACAAGACATTTAAGCTTTGGATTGCTTTGCAATAATAGAATGAAATGATGTGTTGGGTAGTGTTAGAAGTTGAGAGTGAGAAAAAAGGCTGGTATTCATAGTTTACATACCAGTTGCTGGTCCAGTACACACAGGTGTATGTGCACATATGCACACCCATGTGCGCACATACACCCATATTCGCACACACATATACAAATAAGCATGTTTGCAAATCCCAGCGTATAGGTGGTCAAATCATAATACCCACGTATAAATTCCAAACTGTTGTGTGATGTCTTGAATCATAAAAAAATGAGCAGGGGAGAGTATTCAGCAATGGAGATACCAGGCAAATGAGATTCGTCAATACGTGTTCGGTACGTTCTGTAACGAAGAATTATCGTTGAGACGTAAGATGAATTATTTTGGCTTTAAATTCTCTTGGTCTTTGAGGAATTATAATACTCAGGGGAAGTTTGTTCCACAGTAAGGCGCCTGATATTGACAGTGCCTTTTGCCCTGTGTGAGATGAACGATAGTTGACTAAGACATTGTTGTTTCTGTTCGGCTTTTGGTTGGTTACAGTGGGTGGATGGGAACGCACTATCTCAGCATTGCTCTGAGGAAGGTACAACGAGGAGAATAGGTAATGGGCCCTCTGCATGAGGAGCCTTTCTTGAATAGGAATCCAACCTAGTTTATTAAGAAGAGGAGTTACGTGATCACTTCTTTTGAAATTACCGTTGCATACCACCTTGGCTGCGAAGTTTATGCATTTTTGTAAATCCCTTTGAAGGCATTGAGGTAAGTCTCCCCAAACTAGGCTGCAGTAGTCAATGCGCAATAACACCAGGGATTGAATGGCTAATAATCGAGATTTTTCGTCT
>JACJUY010006703.1:24584-36327 GCA_014220935.1 Platorchestia sp. MABIK
TATGTGATTGGGTGTTGATTTATACTCGTGTCTGAGAGGGGCTTTTCATCCTCTGTATCAGCATTGGATAGCAATGAAAACCTATTTTTTGTAGGCACTTCGCAATTGCTTGTGGCAGAGGGAGAAGAGGGTTTGTTATATGAGAGCAAGCATCGGGAGAAGAGGGGAGGAGAGGGTTTGGAGGGTTTGTAATATGAAGGCAAACATTGGTTTATGCTGCTGGAGGTTTCACGTGGAAAGGCTGTCAACTTAAAACAATCATTCAACTCATTCTGCTGTTTTGCATAATCATTAGAGTGTTCACTTTCTTCATTCAGGTCATGGGAGTTTCTGACACAGGAGATCAAATGTGAAGTTAGTCTCAAAGGAGATCTTAGAGCAATTTGTTGAAGAAAATGATGCGTATCTTCTCGCGTAATAGGCCAAGTGCGGACATCATTGTAGGCTTCATTACCTGTAACAGTTTTTGCATTTGCTCGCAGCGGAATCAGTTCCAGACCAATTTTTGTGCACAGACTCGATGTCATGTACAATAATTATTGCTGACCGCTGCATGCACTCACCACATAAATATGAGAAAAAGCATTCTTTGTCATAATCATATTTTTTGGTTGTGTAAGGTTATGAGATGAGAGGCTCAAACCTTTGAAACTAATTATATAGTTCCTAAAAGGAAGTGCGCGTTCAATCTCATCATAGAGATCATTGAGACGTTCCGAAGTTATTGTCTGAATCTTGCATGCGCTATCAATGTCGTCTCTGTTGACTTTTGTGAGACTATTGTCTCCAATAAGAAAAGTGCCTAAAGGGGATTTTGCATAAGGATGGTTACTCGCAGCTGCCACCGGCGTAAAATCATGAGCGCTGATACGATATTTTAAAGCAAAAAGCTGTTCTGTGATCATTTGAATATTTGATCCAGTAGAAAAAATCGACGCTGGGCTTGGGGGACAATGTTGTCTCAAAGCTTTACTGAGAAATGCAGCTGTAAGAGACAGCGTGTTATTTATTTCGTGAATAGTTTGGGAACTAGTCATTTGTAGAGGGTGTAAGTACACATCAAAAGCGGTAACAGGTCTGCATGTATTGTTTTCCACTGAAAATCTTACGTAATCCTCGCAGTTCACGCTCTGAGGTATTTTATTGCCAGTGTCAGCCGCTGCGCATGCATTTTCAAACACAACTCCGCCGCCTGAAAGGCCTACACACAATTTATCATTAAAATTATAATTAAAATTGCCCCTTTTACTTTCTGACTGGTCGCTTACATCTAAAGATTTATCTTGTTCTAACGGTGACGTTGGTGTTGGTGTCATCGTCAGTGGTGAACAATTTTGAGCTTTCTCAGTGACGCAGGGCATGGGAGATGTCGCCATGACGCAATCGTCGGGATGAGACGAAAAAGCTCGCAGTGCTGTGGCAGCTCTTGCCGGTGATGAGGTTCCTTCTTTACTCGAGATCTTTGACTTTGTGGATGATGAATCTTCTCGGGCACAGTCCAATGTGTAGGATTGCAAGTCGAGCGTTGCTTGTGTGCAATTACTTGAACTCGCTTCGGGTGTGTGCGTAGTTGGTGTCGAGACTTGAGAAGTTAAGACGTTCTTTGAATTTTTGCAAACGGTGCCAGAAGGAGTTTCACTCGTGTTGGATGAGGTATCATTCTTGCTCGATATTGTTGACCTTGTCGATGATGGATCTCCTCGGGCATCATTTAAAATGTGGGGTTGAAAGTCGAGTGCTGCTACTGTGCAATTACTTGAGCTCGCTTCCGGTTTGCCAGTAGCAGGTGTCGGAACTTCAGAAGATGAATTATTATTGGGAGCTGAATTTTTACAAGCAGCGCTTGAGAGAATTTCGCCCGTGTCGGATGACTCTGATTTTGCAGTCATTATTTGTGGTGCTTCAGTGGCTGAGAAGCACTTGCTGATATCAGACTTCATGAACGTCCAAGAAGATTTTGCCGTTTTGAGTGTTTGAGGGCCTTGAACTGGTGGATTCACGGGGGCGGATTTATTTGGTCCGCCTTTCTTCTCTGTGACTGGTGCATTGCGCTTTTTACTGAGCTTTTCGTACGAAGCTGCACTGGAGGATGTTGTTGTTTCAGATGGGGAAACCTTCCGAGTAGTTGAACGGGTTCTGTATGCATACATTGTGACGTTGATAGATAGGAAGAAAATAAAATTTTGTTCATTGAGTTTAAGAAAAAGACATCGCTTTTTAAAGGTAGATGAAAAGAAACTGCCAATGAGAAAGCGAGGGAGGAGGGGGGGTGTAAGCCAGAAGAGGAGAGATGGTGGGTGGAACAAGGGGTGGGAGGGGGTAAGATGGTTGCGGTCGGCGAAACAGCGTCGCTTGCTGTCCTGCTTGGGGAAGAGAAAGGGAAAAGAAAATAAAAAAAGAGCTTCAACTTTTCCATCAGAAGATTGCTATGGTGAGCTATTCGAGAAACGTTATATTGCGTAGGTTTACCTCACATTGTGGAATTATGTTCTGTATTTGAACACAGGCTTACTATTTTTAACATGGCTAATTATTTCCGAAAGTTGCTGGATCAAGTTTATTAAGTTTTTAACTTAAAAGTTACTTCAAAGAAGAAGAAGTTTTTTACACTTCTCGCTTTTTCCGTCACTAGTTGACGAAAATTGCCCATCAACAGAAGAAGATAATAATAAAAGCTACTTTGGTGAATCAGAAATTGTTCGTGTGCATTAGAAATTTTTTCAACATTCATTCTCTATTACAACAGAAAGTCGTTCACAAAAGATGGTCACTATTATTTTTCCAAAGATGTGAGTTTGCCAGAGTGCACTTCCTATTCTGTTTCGACGCTGGAGACAACGGCACTTGTTCCACGTTTAGAGTAGAGGTGATTTAGAGGGAAGGGGCGGAGGTTGAGGGGGCGGGGGTCAGCTTGTTCGCGGTTCACGTCACCGCAAGGGAACAACACTGCGACACAAGTTTACACATCACGCCACTCTGATCTGCTTGTTAAAATGATCAGTACTGAGTCATTGAAACACTGAAGCTTACTTTCACCATTTAGTTAGGTTGAGGGCACATTCACGGTCACATAGTACTAATTTCGTATTTCGAGGAGTTTTCCTTCACTCACATTCTGAACAATTTAGCTCCGGTGACATGGAGCGTGCGTACACGGTGAACGCACGAGAGGCACGAGAGGCACAATAACTATGAATCAAAGATTAAAAGGTCGAAATTCGGAACTTCCTTTTCGCTCTCACATGTCAATTAGGTATTATGCCAAATAACTAGCTCTTAGAAAATATTTCACCACATCACAAATTTATGTTTCCAACATAAATGATGTTGGCTAAACAAAGGTCATCGAAGTAAGAAATATGAAAAGAATTGTTGAATAATTCTAAGTTAAATGTTTTACAAGAAAATTCCTATAATTGACTTACATCAATGCGGTCATATTATGACAACGAGCGTCAGAAGAGTGAAAGTGCCACTCGAAACGTTATGCATCGTGAATAAGAAAGAATCAATTAATGACAAATTAAGTTAATTCATAAAACGAACTGCATCGCTTTTAAAAATCTCTTGAGCAAGTTATTCTACTTATGATAATATCTAAAAATGAATATAATAAAAGAAAACAAATTTGGACATAGTGGGGTGAAACGCTTTTGACAGTCTCATTGACGTATGAGCCTTGGCTTCTGCGATATCAGGAAATAATGTTGAAAAAGTAATGGCTGGAAGTAAGTTTTTCTGTTTTCGAAACTAAAATATGAAAAATGACAGATTTTCAAAGCTAGTTTTCCGTGCATACATATGTCACAAAATAGAATAAAGTTAACTGACTCAAAAAACATCGTCAAACCACACAAAAAATTGATGATATTTTCTGAATAAATTCTTGACAATAATATAAGGAAGTGGTGTATAAGGTAACGTAACTAGTTGATAGTTAATAGAAAACAACACGGTATTTATAGCATAAAGGCATGTCTTTGTTTTAGGAAATTTGTAATTAGTGTTGTACGAATGTACACAATTCGTACCAGCATACAAGCAATCATTTCGCACACTTACTTTACTAAAGTAGTGTAGGGTAATGCATGAGCGAAACAACTTCTTCGGTATGTACTGCAGCGTACAATTATCGTTGAGACGCGAATTGGCGTGCAATTTTGGTCTTAAATTCATTCATTGTTTGAGAGATTTTCATGCTCATTTGTCTCACAGTAAAGCCCTTGATATTGATGGAGCTTTCTACAGTGTCAGATGACCGGTAGTTCGCAAAGACATTATTTCACTAATTTGGCTTTTGGTTGGTTATAGTGTAGGTAAGAAAATGTATTATGTCAGCGTTGTTCTGAGGGAGATATAAAGAGGAAAATAAGTAGTGAAGCAGGAATCTTTCTCGAATAAGAGTTTAGCAAAGTTTATTTAGGTCAGGGGTTGCATGATCACTCTTCTTGAATTTATCTTTGCTTACCACCTTGGCGGCGAAATGCATACATTTTTGTAACTCTCTTTGGAGAAATTGAGATATGTCCCCCAAGCTAGGCTGCAATAGTCAAAACACCATAAACCAAAAAATCGAATGGCTAATAATTTAGATATTTCGTCGAGCTTACGTTTTAGACGTGGAAAAAAACCTTACAGTTCTGTAAATTTTGTTACAAGTTTTCTTACCGTGAGATTTGAGGAACATATTTTGATTGAACCAAATGCCAAAATTTTTTTCATTTTCTAATGGCTTAATTTTACCATTTCCTACCTTTCAAATCAGATTTGAAATATTTTTTTAAGTGTATTCGATCCAAACGTCATACATTTTTTTTTCATTTAACTTGATAGCAATTTGGTCAGATCATGACTTCAGGTTACTCAATAGGTTTTCTGTTTTTATTTGCGTCACAAAACTTTTCATCGCAGTTTTAACATCATCTGCATAAATAGAGATTCGTGTGTTGGAAGGCAGTAGAGAGAAATTGTTAATGAAGAAAAATTGTGAACCAATGATTTTGTTACGAATGAATGGGAATAATTTGTTATACGAGCGGACTGCATGAGATCGATTTATATAGTAACTTTCAAACCATTCCGTGCCTACTTCTAAGCTCAATATTTTTCGTAAAAGTCGCCCATGTTCAACGCTATCAAACGCTTTGAAGTTTTCAAGAAGCAGCAAGACCCTTCCGTTCTTTTGATCGATATCACTATTTACTTTTTCTGTGATGTTAAGTAGAGCAACTTTCGCACTAGTATTACTCCTATAGGCCTATTGATATCGATGAAGTGTGTTTAATTCGTCCATATGAGATGAAAGTTTATTTGTCATCACTTTCTTTGATATTTTGGACAGGACAGGTGAAAGACTTATGCGCCTGTAGTTTGATGCTATGTTAATGTCACCAGATTTATGCAACGGTCAAATTATAGAGTGCTTCCATTTATCGGGAAGTTTATTAGTTGCTACTGATGTATTAATTACTATCAAACGAATGATTGGTGCTGTGATTGGAAAGCTTTCTTTAATATATTGGAGGCTGATCCCATCATGTCCGACTGCCTATAAAATTTTCAATGCGTATAACATTTTTCGTAACTGATAAATTTACCTGACGGAGTCTCTACTGACGCAAGCCCGTGCAGATGGAGGATTTAGACTGAAGGTAGATTTTTGTTGGTTTTACATATTTCATTGAAGACTTGAGCCCCTACTTTTGAAAAGAATATGTTGAAATCAGTGACTGATTCCAAGGGGCTTTCAGAATTACTTTTGCGATCTAAATTTTTATACCGGGTTACCACTATTGATTTGCCACGTTTGTTTCGGGTTATTTTTCGCCGTTAATGAATTATTTGTCCCATGGCGAAGATGTGTTTGTTTAGCTAACGTGATCTTTTTTTTACATTTTAATGATCTTTTTATCTGTGGTATAGATCTGTTTGATCTATTTTTCTATACTTCCGCAAGTAAATTTACTTCATTCTGCTCAGCTCTTTAATTTTGTCTGTGATCCAAACAGCGTGCGTTTTGGCTTAGTTTTTGTGGTGATGTAGGGTACACATTCATTGAGAGCTTCTGTAAAATTTTATAAAAAACATTGTAAAATTTTCACTTGCAGTTATAAGTTTGGCTAACGCGTTACCTAATTGAAGCGCGGGTACGTGAGGGTTATCTGTCACCACTTTCAATCTATAGCTTCCTTTTGATGTTAAGGTTAGGTTAAGTTAGGTTAGCTTAATTAAATCATTATTCATGTTGATCATTTATACTTTTAGCCTGAAACAAAACAAGAAGTAAAAAATAAAGTAAATAATGATTTAATTGAGCTAACTGGCCAGAATGAATCTCTGGGACCTTCCTAGAACTGAAGAGGAAGATCCCAGAGATTCAAAATACATATGAAAAGTAGATAAATTGCATTAGAAATAAATATAAATCACCAAGGATACCTTCTCACATGAAAAATCCATTCATCCTGTCCAGATCATCAATTTAATATTCAGAAAAAAATTTCATTTTCTACTTTTTCCCCTAAACAGGGGGGGACAGATAACCCAAAGTACCGAAGCGCGTTTTGTAGACTTAGGCCCTCGGCACACGGGGCTACTCTAATGAAACTAAGCTGGTTTGTGATTGACGTCGTTACTAACCAGTTACTAACTCATTAGTGATGAGGTTCCGCACACGAGGCTACTAAAATCCGTAAGCTCCTCTGGGTGTTCGTGGAAGTAGGACCGCATAATGCAATCATTCAGCAACATTGTGGATAGCGATTAATGTGACGAATATATGAAACTATATAATCATTATCGTCAGAGAAGAAGTAGAAAACGAAGACAATTTTTTATTCATCCATTCATAGAGATAATTTTAACTGCCAACCATTCGTTGCTACAAAAGAATTACAACTTGAGGATACTCTAGTAATAAATATACATAAAAATTAGCTTTTCATTGTATACTCATGCAAAATTATATTATGTATACCACCTACATTGTATATCAAATACGTAGATTATTTTATACAGGGTATTGTGTAATTCAAACACACATTTTAACCATATACAGAAAAACGGTAAAAAAACGATTTTCATGAGTGACAAACACCTCAGAATACCTTCGTTTTCGAGAAATGTTTATCCAGAATGTTTCCCGTAAGAATTGGCTTACAATACAGCCATTGAGTAAAATCTAACTGCTGCTGGCGCGCGCTGTAGCAAACCGAAAGAAGAATCTAAAATTATTTTAGATCGTCATTTCTCAAAACAGATGAAATATTCAGGTTTATGCCACTCCTGAACATCGTTTTTTTAGCGTTTTTCTGTATATGATTAAAAAATGTGCATCGAATTACACGACACCCTGTATATTATTCAATGAAATTAGAAGGGAATTAAATAAATTATAATAAGTATTGTGCGATACAAAATTCTATTACCATTCATATTTAGGGCTTTTCCAACTTCACTCCATGGAGTAATCCATCATGGAGTAACCTGATAGTTTAAAAACGGGTATTTTTTCACTTCCTAGACCGATTTTGTGTTCACTTTTTGTTCGTTCATTTTGTAGAACGTCCATACACTAGAAGAGTTACCAAGAAACTGAGAGACTCAACTCAGAAGTGACTGGACACGCGAGTCACCCAGCAACTGGTTGCTAACACATTACTAACGAGTCAGTAACCATGCAGTAGCTCCGTGTACGGCGTCCTTATCAATTATATAGGAAGTGACTCAATGCGAACTGGTTAGTGATTTGCGTCAGTGATCAGTTTCTTTTGAGTAGCCCCGTGTGCGGAGGGCCTTAAGCTCCCAATCATTGTAGGTGAGGGGAAATATCACTCTTCCACCGCTTATTATCACTAAGAAAACTTTGGAGTTTCCCTCATTGGCATTGCAGTTGGCTTTATGCCAGGCTTTTACTGTACGCTTAAATCCTGACGCCTTAAATTTTAAAGTTCAATTACTCCCCTCGAGATACTTCGTAAGCCCTTTACACTTCTCTCCTTCCTGAATTCACTGTACGTGCACTGGACTCTTCAGAATTTTAGGTACGCTCATTTTGTAATTCATTTTCTCAAATTGTCTTCTGTTGAGTTCGTGAGCAAAGCTTTATTGTGGTGTCAATTAGGGAAGGATTTTTTTACTGGTATTTTTCTTTTGCTGTATTTTAACGCGCGTGCTTATGGCGACAGGTTTCTCATCACTCGAGTGCAGTACGTGCCCATGTTTTTGCTGACCAATCAGAAAAGTCAAGTTACTCGTGACTTAGGTTCGTTCAATTGTTGATTAATGAATTGAATGTGTTGAAATCTGAACACAATTTTCTGTAAGTTGGGAATAATTTGCTTAATTTCATCTTTATCACTCACCGTTGCTGCACTAGGCCGAACTGGTTGGTTGTACCAATCATGTCGTCGGTGCGTTCTGACCTCTATTCATTTGGGTAAGGAGGAGAGACTCGGATTTTTGATGGTTGGTGATGGTTTCTTGCAAGGATTAACCACTTGACGTCTCTTGGGTGCAAAGCAAAATCTGTTGGTTCAGGGACACTTGTTTCTTTAAGCCATCTTTACTGGAACCTACCGCTCGTGGTTTTCTTGACGCGATGCGGGAGTCGTTGTGACCCGAGGATGAGAGTAGAGTTTATCAACCATACATTTTAATACACAACACTTTTATTAAAGACGTAATTCGTAAGAGCTACCGTAATTGGGTTGCGCTCTCTGCTTATTAAATGTTACTATGTTCGAATTATATAAGCTGAGCTAACCTGTTTTGGTGCCTGGAGCTAACCGAGATATTTTGTTTCCAATATTGTAGGTCACACGTTTCTGGTCATTTCTTTATGTTTCCGTTACGTTAATTCGTGATGATTAAGAAGGAAAGTATAGATTGCTGCCACCAGAGACCGAAGCCTCGAACTCTCGAACTCTTCATTCTATATTTACTTGGTGGCTCTGCCTGGTAATTTTCTTTTTTGTGTGCTAGGATTAGGATTATTGAAGATAGGGACTATCTCGCTTTTTAACTCGTTTAATTCCTTTACAAATGGTTTGAGACACCTAAAACTTTATAATTTTCATAGGTGCGTTAGATATCTTTCATAATATGCTCAACACAGAAGGAAACAAAAAATTACGGGCGAAAACTAACGAAGTCCACATTGTGAAAATTGTATGTGGTCAATCATAAAAAGAACGTTTAGGGCCTTGACCCATCGTGAGCTCTAAATCTATAATTACAAAAAGTGAATTTAACATTTTTGACTAGGTAATTGCGCATATTGTGTTTAACTAGAGATATTAATACACTGATGATCTCGGACAGACTGCACGCCCTATCAGCGGCATACAACACGCAAGTAAAAGAGAAAATGAATGCATAGCATGATGGGACGTAATTGAAAAGTAAATACCAGAGCGTGCCCTTAGGCTATAGCTGCCCAACCAAAAGCAAGGAATGCGCACTCAGTAAATCATTCGGATTGGGTTTATTCTTCTGTATATCAAGCGATTCAAGAATTCTAAGTTTTGTTCCAACACTAACAGCTCCTAAAATTCAGAAATCAGAATCGGAAATTCTAACATAACACTGTTCCTCTGCATGAGATTTTGTGGCAGAGTGTGAAGGAAGTGCAATCTCAATGATTTGCAGAGTGCGCACCTCTTGATATTGGTTGGGCAGCCATTTAAGGGTACGCTCTGGTATTTGCTCAATTACGTCGCGCTTTCCAATGCATTCATTTTCTCCTTTACTTGTGTGCAGCTTATAGGGCATGGATTCTGCCGGGATCATCAGTGTTTTAAAGTCTCTTTTTAGTTTTGTACAATATGAGCAATTACTTAGTCAGAATGTTAAATTCTCTGTTTATAATTGCAAATTTAGAGCTGATTATGGGTCAAGGCCCGAAACGTTTGTTTTGATTTTGACCACATATAATTTTAACAAAATGGACTTCTATGGTTTTTACCTTTAACTTTAATGAAATTGCTACCTAAGCAAAATTTACCTTCTTCTTTGATGAAAATAATGACAAAAAATAAACAATAAAATTATAAATTTCACAGGGTGGAAAATTCTACAAGAATTCTAACTGAGTGGTATGAAATCAAAAGAACTAATGAATTTATTTACAAAAAAATGCAAGGTTTCAAATACATATAAACGAATTTTCATTCGCTGAAACATGTTATAGCTATTCATTCACGTTCATTAAATTGTTATTTCATTAATGATAATATGATCCCCGGGTAAGAAATTTGTCACCTGCTACTAAAATGGTGTAGGACCTGGATGAGAACGAATAATGGCAACAAGTTTGAGCGATTTGAAATCTACAATTTTCATTACGGACACCAGGGCAATTTCAAACCAATCTTGCAATAATTGATCTCTGTCAGGGATTCCCAAAATAATCATTCCGTATTACTGTCACTACAATCCTACTTCTTTCTACTCTACCTGTTCCTATTTTCTTTACTCTCCCGTTGGGTCTCCCAGCCCAGGCAACTATAATGTTCCCACTGCTCTACTTATTTTTTGTTAAAGTTTGTGAAACAAGATTTACATCCCGTTTAGTGTCTTAATTAGTCTGTTCTTTGTAGGGGGCGCTCTGGTCGACACCTCAAGGAGCCTGTTTCGTAGCCGATGCCTGATCGGTGTTTGTATACGTGCTTCGTCTTCGGGCTTCGGTCGTGCAACCCAGTGGAGTGTACAATCTTCTAATTCTAACTGTTCTGGGGATGCGTTCTAAATTTAATGGATGTGACTTATTTGTAAGAAAATAAATTTACTCAATTTTTTATCTGTGAGCGTGATTTATTTCTGTCTGTGAAATCAAAGTTTGAAAATGTAATGCGTGTAAAATCCCGAGTCATTTTGGAAGTATAAGAGGTGGCTGGAACTCTAGCGGATGCAGCAAATGTAATTAGGTAAGCCCTTGTATTGCACAAGCGACCTAAGCCCCAACCTTCTTGTAGTGCGGCCACAGTACGAGGACGATTATCCGATCGCCCAATTGTCATTGTAGAATATCCGTCAATTTTTTTATTTTGTTCATGTCCGTAGACTTTGCTGGTCAATTTTAATGCCTAACATATCCTGAATGACTATCTTGCCTAATAATGACATTGTTGCCTGATTCACCCGACAGTTATCCTGAATGATTGGCCAAGCAACATGCGTATTTTTTATTCAGATATTGTGCAAATGGAAAAACTTAGTTATCTAGCAGCTCAATTTAGCCATCGGGATTCCCGTTGACGTATACATCGACTGAGGAACCCATTTCTGTGTAGTTGAAGCAGCCCCAGAAAATGACAAATCATCCTTCCGGTATCAGCCCTTGCACACAGGCTTCAATGAAGGCTTCATGAGGCCTTCGATGAACACGACAGAGGGCATCATTTCATATCTAAAGAGGCAGAATTTCAATTCCTCTAACTGCATAACACTTCTTCACTCCTCCACAGTCCAATGTGGGTGTTCTTTGGCCCAGTTAAAACAAGTGTTCTTGAGAATGGGAATTCTCATCGGCTGTTTGCGAGTCATTCTGCTCCATTTATTCATTGCATGGAGTTTCCTACAAAGAGGAGGAGATGAGCCATCAATGATGCTTTGCAGTACTTCAACTCATGATGTAAAGTGATTCTAGTCAAAAATTATTCAAGAGACACCTTGGCGGTCGCAATCGGTTCGCATTTTCTTACAACCTCATTTTTGCCTTGGATTACCAAATGTACCTCATTGT
>JACJUY010006703.1:36532-49073 GCA_014220935.1 Platorchestia sp. MABIK
ACTCGCAAATTATAATGTAAGCTTCAATCACAGCTTTGAACACCGATTAATGATCGTAGTAAGTAATGGTTGCTGGGAAAAAAATAGGTTGCTAATTTATTGTTCAATGAGCATGCTTTCAATTCGTTGTTAGGATTAAAGTTATTTCACATGGAATTACAGGTATGATAAATATAACGTGTGTGTATTTTAGAGCGATAAACGGTTCGTAACTCAAAAGCTTTCTGCTCAATCTTTCTTTGAATTCTTTTATAATGTTGAACCAACCAGTATATTAATTTGTAGAAAACTCCAAAAAGAATTTATGTAACGATTTATGAGATATTAATGAACGATCATGAGATTTACCTCGCTGGTATAAAAAGTATTTAAAATGCTGGAGGTGAAGAAATAATAATTAATTTTTATGCAGATGAAAATTAATGACAATCATTAATTTATGTTCGAAAAATTGATTCCTCACAGTGGAAAGAAACTGTTAAGGTCTTTTTATCAATGTAAAAAATTGAAATTCAAAAGTGTGAACCACAAATTGAAACTGATTTTTATCGCTAGTGACTTACGTAATTTTAACATAATTTATTTGTTGATTTAAACAGGCCTTCAAAACATAATACAAATACACCAGAAAACGAATGTAAAGTCATGAACATTTAAATCACCAGAACGCAAAATCAATGAGACTCCTGAGCTTGATTATCTGCAATGAGACGGTTCCATCTGGGGGCTGATACGGGGAAATGCCATCCGGTATGTTGCTTATATCCAAATTATTCTGTTGTTTTATTTAATTTTCGTCGCTGCAGAAAATCCCGCTTCATACAAATGAGATGTCGAAAATGGAAATAGGATTTTTGGTGCTGTGGGGCCGCCTCAACTAATGATTCATAACCCATGCACATAATTGATACAAACGGTATCATTATAATGTTGCACTGTTAACTCCAACTTATCAATCACGATGAAAAATATTCTCCAGTGCCCACAAAACTGTAGTAAATTCAAGATTTAGTTCAGTCTTCCTGTTTGTCAGTCAATTTTTCTCAAAGTTGCAGTTCAGAAATGACACTACCATCCGTTTTGAATTCTTCCCAACAACTGACCATAAACATGGAATCCAACAGCATGACCCTGCTTTCTATGAAACAGAACAGCAACTGAACATGTTCAGTTCCTGTCTTCTTTGCTAATGTACGTTCTGAAGACTTAACAGAAAATTGTTTAATAGCGGACTGTAAGGTGCTTCTGGGCTGTAAGGGGTTAAATGTTTCTTTTACAGCCCGGTACCAATTATTGATCTACGGACCGGTACCGGTCCGCGACCCAGGGGTTGAGGACCACTGTTCTAGGCGATTTCGGAATTGGAGAGCTTGGGAAGCAGGAATATTCTCAGCTATTGCATCTGCTGGCAATCAAAAAATTTTAACGACAAACTTTTGCCTGAAACAATAAGACTTAATAAAGCAATGCAACAAAATAGTTCTGGCTTGAGATAAGCTCCTGCAAAAAAATTATGGTAGAAGTCATTACCTACAACTAATGAAAAATTAAACCAATCAAATCATTATCATAATATGCTCTGGAAAATTAAAATTAAACTAGTAAGCACGGCCCGTCAAAAATGACGGGATTCAATACCTTTTTTGAATAAATTTTCCTGATGTGGATGACAAACAAATATATCCATCCTAACAGTACCCGTTTTAAAAATATTCTCGTACTTGTGCACTGGTTAAGCTTGTATCACAGAGACGGTCATTATAACCATCCTTATGAGTGTGACACCCTATTAAAAATTGAGGCAGTATTATACTCGCGTTACTGGAGAGTACCGCGTAGCGCTCGGTATGTTTATGGGACTCGGAAGTGTAGAATTATGCGTAGCGAGTCCAAGGAAAAACTAGATAATTGTACCATAGTCTGACCATGAACCGCATACGCCGTTCACATAAACCTGCCGCTAGCTGCCTACGAAGCAGCAGTCGTCTCTTATCCTGACCGTAAGCCGCACAGGCTTATCGTATAAAACTGCTATAATTGTCTCATCAACTGACCTATTTCAGACTGTGGCCACATATCAGCAATATGCTAAAAATATACCCAGCAAGTAGTTTTCCAATCCATGATCTGACCATAAAACACTATTATCGGTGGCATTTTATGGTCGGTACAAGAACTGGAAAACTGCTTGCTGGGGATATTGGCGAACATGTTTTTTGTATGGACAAATTCCAACCTTAGACACTCAAAATAAAAAATAGTTTTTCAGGAGTGAAAAAAATATCATCCCGCTTTCGAGTAATTGACATCAAAAGAACTCCAGCTAATGCTATTCCTACCTGGCATTGTATAGCTATTAGAAAATGTTTTCTAATACACAGATACCAGGTAGGAATAGCATTGGTTGGGCTCATTTTTAGGTCATGATTACTTGAAAACGTTGGAGTTTTAATGTTTTCGCCACTCTTTAAAATCAAATTATTTCAAGTTTTTCTATCTATGGTTGAAATTTGTCTGTGTAAAGACGGAAACCGAATACATATAATATATACATATATATAAATATATATATATATATAGAGAGAGAGAGAATGCACTGTAAACTGTACGGTACAAATAATGCACATTTTTCCGTTTCAAGGGCATATTTAAATCAAATGTATGACCTACCTATCAATGTATGCACTGGAGAATCATAAAAGCCACGGCAAATAATGCATTCATCCATTGCATATTTTAACATAGAAACTAATAGAATAAACTCAAGTAGACTATTTATAAGAGGATAATAAGACTTACTCATCAACAAAAATTTATTTACCACCTGTTGGGATGCTTGAGATTAATTTCTCTATAATATACGATCTCGCCTAAATAAAGTTCTTAAAATTCAAATAAAGACATTATCCAGAAAAATAGATGTTGCCCAGTAGTAGGTAACTACTCAAAATAAATTTTCCATTGAGAAACAAGACTCCGCTTTTTGATTGAATGTTTTTTCTACTCATTTCTATTCAAACAAATACGAAAATTAGCTATGTTACATTGATCATATGTATATATATATACAGCTATGCTGATATCATTTCTGTGTGTGAACTGCAATTAGCTACGTAGCTACAGCGAAACATTAGGCATGAAATGAGATTCTACTATCCACACTTGTTATTAGCTGTATCTTATCATTTTGGGAAGGAATCTGTTTCAATTAAAACACAGTAAGTTCAAGTGCTGAAATGTTAAACACAATATCTGCTCCATAAGTATCTTACACACTGAAATGCATGTATACATTTAGCCAGTTTCTTCTCCAATATGGTGAGATACAGCATAGAACAAACACGGATAGTGGATGCTTATTTCATGCTTAAGGGATCGCCAATAACTGTACAGCATTAAAAGATATGTTTATATAATTAGCCAAACACTGCTTTTTCATGAAATGTTTTTTCAATTTAATAGCTTTTATAATATATACGCAATAATAGAGTAAGGCATTCCAGTAACTACTGCGATATCTGATAGTTGAAACGGATTCATCCTTTCAAGTAACAGAACAGAACAAAAAATACGGTGGACCTATGAAATTGCATCACTTGGAAATGACGCAAATAAAATAAGCTGAGAGTCACGCAGATGGAAAACACTGCAATAAAAAAATTTATCTGAAAGTGACTCACTCACAAGCTAATATATTCATAGTTTCACTTAAAATACCATTCATCATCAAACTTAAACTTAAAATACCATTCTTCACTTAAAATACCATTCATCATCAAATACCCATCATTTTTCATCAAAGTCATGTGAGTGAGAGGCAAAGATGGAAAAATTGGATGCAGCTTTTGCAATAAATCCGATACTACAAGTTTTGGCAGTTTTGGATTATTTGAAGTCCATTGCATTATGGCAGCTTGAACCCTTTCTTCTGTAGAGAGGAAACTGTCTGAAATACTTTCTTGGAAAGCAATGTTTTTGTCTGCAGTTTGTTCCTCATGGTTAATGCTAGTGGAGGATCCTGGTGAGCATGCAGTAAGAGAGGAGCTGCAGTCTGAATCACTGTTAGGAGCATCAGGCAGAATATTTTCAGCGATAACAGGAAAACATTGACTAACATTAGGTGCACTTTTTGGACACTGAAATCACTGAGTCACTGAAATCATTTCCTGTAACCTACTGTTTTTTTGCTTTGACCCTAGCCAAATATATGGGATTTTCTTCATTATCACTATTACCTAGCTACTGAAAATGTTCTTAAATATCACTGTACAGAAACAGATATGCAATTGAACAACATTGAATGACATTCATGTTATGATGTTTATCACTGTCAAAAAATAATAAAATGAAACATAAATAGTCTATAAATAGACTAAATTTCACAGAAAATGGGTATCAAGAATATAAGCTATAGAATTGTCATGCAAACACAGCTAGTTATCTAGGTACCAACTGCACAAATTTACTTAAATTTATTTATTGGCAAGCTTCACAGCTTTCACACTAAATGGTGATAAATCAAAATGGATACTAATTAGACATATATAAAGTCAATATTGTTTGTCTGGTCTGCAATTATAACCAATAATTTCAAAATTCCTTGTTAACAACTGAATGCTCACCCAGTCTTATGGTGAGCCACATTCAAGAAAGGAAGAAACTTTTCTCCAGATTTCTGGAGAGTCTTGCATATTTCTCCCCAGATTTCTAAACTTGTATAATTATTTCCTTAGGGTTTGTTAAAGAATGAAGATAGCTCACAGTTCTAGCAGATTTAATATTGTAGAGTGTTTTGCACCTACTTTTCCCTCCAAATATCTGGGGAGATCTGTCACATTTTTGAATGTGGATGGCGGGCCCTATATTAGAGAAAATAATGGTATGCAAATAATGCAAGCTCATTTCCAATTTCCATCAATAATGAAATTTAAATGAATGGAAATTAATTACACACACAACATAATCTTTTACACAAGTACACTTCTGATCAACAAAATGATAGACGGTGTGTTCAAGTCACTAATAATCAAGTGGTTCACGTTATCATTACATTATAACTAGGATTTGGCATGCCAAGCAATTCTAACTACACTGCTAGTTAGCATCTCTGCCTCTACGGCTACCTAAGCTAAACTAGGCCTATCAATTGATAGTTAGCAGGCCAGTACTCGTACAGTTCTGACAAGTCATAACTACAAAGGAGTGCAGGGTCTAATAAGGGCTTATAAACGTAAAATTATAATCATTAAACCGTTGCAATTTCTTCCCACATAGAATTTGGCTGAACTATTTCACACGCTGTCAGTTTTACTGTCACTCAAAGATCATAGTAATCACTGGAGTCACGGAGCGAATACTGCGGGGTGTTAAGAAAATAACTGCAGGGGCGCAGAGAAAAGATTTTAAAAAATGACTGCCGCCACACTGCAAACAAGCTAAATAGGTACTCTTAACGTCAGGAAATTGATAAAAATGATGCATTTAGAGGTAAAAGCAGTACTCACGACTGCGTATGATAAAATTCTATCAACTGTATTTTAACGTACTATGTAAATTCTTTATATTATTTTCAGAGAAGTGGGATTGGTATCACAATGAGGACGTAAACCGAATAAAAGTAGCACTGAAGATTGACTGAGGTAACTAGCTACCGTGCAACGGTGCGACCGGCTCGCATAAACCGCACCTCGTTTGAGGCTACTTTCATCGAGGTTTAACCCTGTATGAAACGGACCAACAGACCGAATTGTTTTATTCTCTGTTGAGCTGCGTTAAATTTTGACATAAAGATCTTTTTTATGTGATGACAAAAACACTTATGTTGTTTTTTCCATACATAGATCAAATAAAAGCCACATATATTTGTTTTGATTAGAATACTGCTTCCTGTGACATCTGGCAACATTAGAGTGCAGTTACCGCAACTTCCTTACCAGATTGAAAAGTATGAAATCATGCTTCGAAGAAACTAAAATGAGTTCATTTTTATCAATAGTGAATAACTCACATATTCAAGTAATAAAGCAAGAAACAGTTGAACTTTTAACGAAATGAACAATACGCTGATGCTGAAGAAAATGTTAGGTAGCTACTAGCAACGTTCATGTTACTACCTACATATCGTTAAAGTACTATACTTATTTCAAAAATTATGATGACAGCAGTTGCACTAAAATGACCCACCATCTAAAAATCGACCTGATTTTCAAAATGTGTGTTTAGTATTATTGTAAACTTTGGTGTTTCGGGAGTTGATAGTCGATGCTGCACTGCTGTGGCCGGCCGGCAAACCCCTCCCCCAGCCCCCCGAAGTTGAATGACTCAAGCAGCTAGCCGTGCCACTGCTCAATAACTATCAAGGGAATAATCTGAAAATGAAGGTTCAAAACCTTTTTTTCGATCTTGAACAGGGAACGAGCTTGTGTTTTTTCAACCAAATGAATTTTATAATCCAGCTGGCTTCTAATATGATTGAATTAACTGAGTTGCTGACTGACGTGGAACTATTTACACATGACCATAGTCTTGGTGGCTGTTGCATTTCAACTAATCACAGATGCCGTTTTATATGTTTAGAGGCCGGATTGGGTAGCATTGAAGTCCTTACAGTCTGATCGGATTATACAACTATACATACATCATTAGTATCTTTTACTATGCTAGGACTTCAAGCAGATTACTATCAGAAGAAGGCAAGTTGGCCTGTGAGAAAATAAATACCGTAATCCGAATGTAGGAAAAAATACCATAAATAAACCTTGGCCATCATATCTTAAATGCCATACAGGTATTTATGGACTTTTTATGAGCGACATATGGGTCACTTTTACATGTGATGACATTTCTTGCTGTAAACATACCATGTTACGCGTATGTTAAGGCAAAATCCAATGAACATACCAAGTAACTGCCATGATTTTTAATAGGGCAGAGAAATGGAAGAAGCGGACTCCCAACAAATAAATAAATAGTAGCATGACCCGTGGAAATTCCACGGACAGTGTTATCGTTAAGCTAGGTGGACCCGCGAAAAAATTCCGTCAACATTACCCAACCTATGTTAACCTAACATATCCTACCCTTTCCTATCCTGCCCTATCCTAACCGAAGCTCTCCTGATAAAATGTCAAACATATCAATGCATGAAAGGCCATCTTTCAATGTTACACTGAGATTCGGTATCCATGATACCGCACACTCAGACATCCTATGTTTCTTTAAGAAGCGGACACCAAACAAATACGTAAATAAAAATATAAATAAGGGCACAATGGGTATTATAAGGTTAGATATTCAAAATAGTATCAGCTATTCGAGATGGTTTGTAAAAATACGTTGCCTCAAAAACGCCAAAACACCAAATAAAGCTTTCAAAATTTGGCTACAGGAATTGGATAAGGAATGCGTTTGATTTGTTGGTAAAAGGGAAAAGAAATACGTTATTACTTCTATGAAGAAATATGTGAAATCATTTGTGTTGCTTACGATATACATATAATTGAGGTTTGTTTTAGAGTATTTATATTTAGAAATTTTGAACCGATGGAATTGTAATGCTTCAATTCATTTCCGGTAAACCTTTTAGAACACCTTTTAAAATATGAGCCATTTTTCAAATTTTATTTAATTTTGCGTCAAAAATTTCTGTGTAGACGTGTATGACACTAAATTGATACTTTTACTTTTTTGCAAATGAAAGAATGAACTACTACCCGGTTAATTGAAAATCGAGGACGTATCGCCGATGTGTTATGGCCGAGCAAGAGAGAACCTAAGGGACGTATCATCGGTAAATCGCCTCCGCATCGTAGGCGAAATGTCCACTTAGGGACGAACTTTTTGGCTCAAATACGTCCGCGGCCGTCCGCGACGATCATACATGCTAAGTCCATGCTACGTCCCTGCTCGACCCATTTCACCGGCGATGCGCACATGATTCGCGTATGGCCATCCTTGAATTTGGCATTAAAAAAAAAACTTTCGGTAGCGCACAGCCAAGATTTATCGCCTCTAAACGACCCTCAAAAACAAATATATATATATTTATATTTGAGGGTCGCTGAGAGGCGATAAATCTCGGCTATGGGCGGCCGAAAGTTTTTTTTGTCGCCGAAAGTTTTTGTCGAAAGTTGTCGTTTTGAAGAGCAACACTCAAATAGTGAAAGAGCAAATAATAGTGAAAGAGCAAATAATTGCAGTTGGTGAGTATTGCTCTTCAGAACAACTTCGCTGAGCGTGGCAGAGAGTTTCTAATGGCAAAGCTTCGCAAACACTCAAATGCTTACCCCCGCTGTTTATTATGTAAAGAAACAAAAATAACGGCTCATCTTGACCGAAAATTAAGCACACCTGGCCAATTACAGCATTGACTGCGCTGGTCTTATTTCTACGATCACATACTGGACTCGCAGTTATCAAAACATGTTTTGACATTTAAACTATTTATTGCGTAAATTTGTTTACGTAAATGCAAAGCACGATCTGCATTAAGCACCCAAAAAAGGTTGAAATAAAATATTTCATTAAAATTAATCCCTTATTTTAAGCTAAATCTAGAAGATTAGGATAAGCCTCCCTATCCACATTAATGCGTTGTAAAGAGTGGAAGATGGAACACACAAATTTGTAGGGAATTAAGCAAATGGGGAATCTATGAACAAGGCGTGAAACACCTTGTTTTCAGAATCAACATGATACACAGAAGATTATGAAACGTGATATAAGTTAAAGAAAAACGTAATAAACGGCGAAAAAGTCAGCAGTAAGCTGCAAAAAAATTGATCCGTAGTAAAACAAAAGCAAATGAAATCAAAAGGAATGCCTACCTTACCTTCAGCTGGGCCTCAGAAATTCCCCTGGGATCGCTAATTCCCAAAGATATAATAGTTGTATGCCCTGAGGGGTCTAAACCTTCTGTGACACTTCATCTTGGAATACACCCTGTGTCTTTCCGCATAGCTCGAGTGGAACTGGCTCGTCAAGGGCTGAAGCACAATTTTCAAATGCCCAAGTGATAGCTGGAAGATTAGTGACGGATCTCTTGCCTCTCCTCCATCCCAGTTAACTGAAAATAGTTGAAAAAAGTTGTTGGTTATCAAGGATAGGAATAATATCAAATATTCTGTGTACGAAATACCTTAAATAGTTTCCTTGTCAAATTTAAGTGAGAATAAATGCTCCTCACAGCATAGGTTTGTAAAGCTAATCCTTCATTTTAAGTTCCTTATCAATAGCTTTACTCATCTAATTAATAAGGGTATACTGGCTGGAAAAAACTTTGTTAGAGAAAAACATCGAATTACTTGTGTTTCAATAGTTCAAAACATGTTAGAATACAAAGATAATCACTGATTTGTGCTAGATTAGACAGAACAAAAATATTGGTGTCACAAATATTGGTATCAAATATCACAATGCGAGAAGACTAGATAAGGTAATTTTGTACATGACTGAAATTGCAGATGACTAGTTTTTATTGCTCACCAGATATTCGCATGTTAAACGGCACCAGAGATAGAGGTAAAATGAATGAACAACTGGAGATTTCAAACGTCTACAAGCCACAGCCCTATTAGACAATTTTACATCAAAAAATTATTTGTAATTTCGTTGAGGCCAGGTTTAAGTTTATGACTTATTATTTGAATATGCTCCTTTTAACAACATCATAGAAATTTTTTGCATTTGAGCACAGATCTTCATTTGAGGGCTTACAGCCCTCAAATGAGATTGTAAGTTTATCCTGGTGAAACTTCAAAGAACATTATTCAGCAGAGCTTACCTATGAGATGAGAGCTTTCTGAATGGCAGCTTTCACTTTACTCCTAGGCTCGTTGCGGTACTCGGGAATTTGAGCAAAAACACCTGCATTGCAATGAAGAAAAAAATATGAAGAATGTCGTTCGCAACAAATTATGGCAGGCTGTATCCTACTCTTCTATTTTACGTACTAAATCAAGTACAATCAAGATGTTGTGAACGTGATTTGCAAATAATTTGTTTTTGTATCAATACTCTTAAGTACATGGCATCATGGTTACTCATTTTCGATTATTGCACAAGCGGCGGAGCGGAGTTGTCAAACTTGATTTTGGTCCTCAGTCTGTGGGGGCCTAAACCTGGCATGGAGAATTCTGTCGCTAGGTTTCTCGCGAGTAAAATCTTCATCATCGCTGTCACTGTGCGACTAAGGTTTGCTTCCCTGGCGGTCATCAGATATGGAACCTGGAAATTTGAGAAAAATAAACTGTGAGACATATATAAAAATGTGAGTTTCTCAACAATTTCGAAGTACATTAGCTTACAATTTTGTTTGAATCCTCAGCAGTATATTAGCTTTGAAGTCTCTCTACGAAGACTTGTGACTGCTGAAATGAAAGATTGGGTTTTTCCAAGCTTTTCGCGCATGTTTTACGCCTACTCCCTATCATAACGAAAAAGCGTCAAATCCACTATCCACAAATATTTAAATGACAATTTGATGTAAATGGCGGGATATATTAAGAATTATTTGATCACAATACAACTTACAAGATCTTCGCGCTGAAGTATGTAGTCCAGTCTTCCATTGAAGTCGCACGCGTGAATCCTCGAACTGGTGTTACGTTGGTAGATTTTTCTGAGTAAAGATGCTCCTTCAGAAGCAAGGCGATCCCAGAAACTTGATCGTATAATATCTCAACTTTACACTCCATGCGATCGAGTTGACTTTGAATGGCAGCTATTTCCATTTTTTGGCGAAGCAACGGAACTGGAAATGAAAGGAACAATAGAATTGTTTACCTAGTTTGTTCTTAAAGATTATTTAAAAGGTCTCATGGTAGTCTTGTAAGGTAAATGAAAGGATGTTCATATGAACATTATAGTAGTCAAAACCAGAAACACAACTGCAGTTTTTGCGTCATTTCAAAGAAATATCTGCATATAACGAAATAGAAATTAAAATGCTTAATTTGAAGAAAAATAACATGCACCATATTTGGGCGAATTAAGTAATAAAATAAGTCAAAATATATTGAAATTGTTCCATGTAGTGCTATGGAACTAGATGTTCTTTGTGGTTTCCCTGAGAAGATTGCATTTCTATGAATTAAAATACAACTTTTCACAGAATTTACTTAATCGTTAATCGTTGACTTAAAATTGAAAACCATTGATAAAAACGGAATCACATTCCTTGGCAGAGCTCTTCTACCGATATAGTCAATGGTANGGTGGCTGTTGCATTTCAACTAATCACAGATGCCGTTTTATATGTTTAGAGGCCGGATTGGGTAGCACTGAAGTCCTTACAGTCTGATCGGATTATTCAACTATACATACATCATTAGTATATTTTACTATGCTAGGACTTCAAGCATATTATTATCAGAAGAAGGCAAGTTGGCCTGTGAGAAAATAAATACCTTAATCCGAATGAAGGAAAAAATACCATAAATAAACCTTGGCCATCCTATCTTAAATGCCACACAGGTATTTTTGGACTTTTTATGAGCGACATATGGGTCACTTTTACATGTGATGACATTTCTTACTGTAAACATACCATATTACGCGTATGTTAAGCCAAAATCCAATAAACATACCAAGTAACTGCCATGATTTTTAATAGGGACTCTGCAGTTTCGTAATTATAATAGAAATTTATCTCTTTGAAAATTGCAGTCGTTTCGTGCATTCCATAGTTTTTCAAGGCTTTTCATAGTCGTGATTTTATTGAATAATATTTTTAAAGGTTATTTTAAATTATAGTGATGTTAGAGATGCTATTTTAAACAGTGATGTTATTTTAAAGTAGTGGCGTCATTTTAAATTAAATCAGTCTTTGTGTGGTTTGCTTTCTCACGCAAATAGTTACTCGTTTTGTACATAACAGTGTATTTTTGCTCTATGACTATTGAAAAAACCGAGTGGGGAAAAATGTAACATTTTTAAGTTATTCAAATTTATTGTTTAACCCGAATCAAAATAAATTTAATTTATTACGGGTGTTTACACATCAGCGATGACGTAAATAAATCCAGCAAAGAAGGCAAATGAAGTTTGCCGATTTGATTTAAGCTAGGAATTTTAGGGTTCGTAGATAAAAAGCCGGCTGATTGAGCATGCAGCGATGCATCACGCCGGGCGCGGCGCTTCCGGCGGCAGCCCACTTACGGCCTCCCCAATACCCAGTCAGAAATTATGGTGTGCAACAACGATGATTATGGTCGAGATCTTCGGTTGTTTATTATCGAAATATCCTCCATATTCAACTATTTATGGGGTGCATTATGGTAGGGATATGTCCGCTTTTCTCGACCATGACCAACTATAATACCCTACCATAAAAAACCTATATCAACCTTTCAGGGTCTGGCTCCACAACCATGTTCAACCAAAATGAACCTTATGAAACACCATTCACAACCATAATCGACTGTGATCATGGTAGAATATAGTTGAAGTGTTGTATTAGCTGAATCTAGTTGTTTCCAGTGATGTATGGTAATGTTAACAGTTAAATAAAGTTGATCATGGTAGAATATAGTTGTCTCATTAG
>JACJUY010006704.1:10734-49063 GCA_014220935.1 Platorchestia sp. MABIK
TGTCCCGAACTCGCCCCGCCGCGTCATGTCGAATCCCAGCGGGAAAAACTGAAATTATCGATTATCGAGAGTTTGGAGCCAAAAGTATCGGCGATACCGATAAATTGATAACTCGGGAAAAAAATTATCGGATAACCGATAACCCGAAATCGTTATCGCGATAATTTATCGCGATAACGCCCAGCTATGCTTCTTCCTTCCTCTCTTTGGATCTCATTTGTTGAGGATAGGGAGGCTTAAACTAACCAATAATCTAATAATCTAATCTTAGGGCCACTAAATTATATTAACTCTGAACATTGTGGTGTTGGGGGGGAGTGGAAAAAAGATGTCAGGTAGTGAAGTGTGAGAACAAGAGTTGCATGCAGAGCATTGAAGGCCCTGGTTTTGCAGCTGACCTCATCTCTTGTAGAGGCTGGGTGTAGGAGGGAAGAGATGTGTCGAGGGGCATTTTCAAGTTTATAGTGAATATTTGTTTACTAGTTTCTTTGCATGCATTAGATCCAAAATATCTATACAGTGTTAGTGTTAACAAGGGTTTATACAAGCAATGTTACTCGTATTAAGACCCAGCTTTCTTATTAACATTTTTAAATTGGCACATGATATATTCTTTCATTTCCTCCTATAACTCTTGGCTTTGTTTTATAATTTTAACCTTTTAAGATCATCACGCCTAGAATTTCATGCAGATCTACCAGATCCACAACACCTGACATTTGTGCTGTAACAAATACCCGTACGGTCAACACAAAGCTAACTCATACGTGTTGTGGTCAGAACCTAGTGTTTGGGGTGGTGCTGACGGGCCTGCAGGTGGTGAGCGTGGTGCGCCTGAAGAGCTTTGTGCTGCACCCCGCAGACCTGCACATTCTCTGCAACCTCGTCCATGCCTCTGACAGCCTCAAAGCGTCGGAGAACTGGATGCCGATCTGCCTGCCCCAGTTTGACCCGGAGTGAGACTTCTACTTTTGTTAGCACCTAATGTTTGTGAATTGTGTGTGTTAGTTGCTGATGTTTCTGAATTGGATGTGTCAGTTGCTGATGTTTCTGAATTGTTTTGGGTGTTTATTTTATAGTGATAGAATTTCAAGGTAATGAAAAATACTGAAAATAAGATTTATTACCCATGTATTTGATACCATTACAAAGATTATATTATGGCATTTAATATTTAAATATGATTTCCGGCATATGGCCTCCTCGGCTTGCGCGAATGAACTGCAATCTTGAAATCCAATTTTCACAGACTCTCCTAAGTAAATCATGCTGTATTTCTGCAATAACTTGTCCAATATTGTTCTCAAGCTGTTGAATTGTCTCTGGTTTGTCAGCGTAAACCTTGGATTTAGCATATCCCCAAAGAAATTAATCTAAGGGAGTCAAATTGCACAAACGGGGCGGCCAATTCACAGGTCCATTTCTGGAGATGATTCTGTCATCAATTCTGATTCTGTCATCAATTCTGATTCTGTCATAAATTCTGATTCTGTCATTTTTCACTTTTTCCCATAAAAACACTTTTTACCATAAACAAGTAGTGGACAGATAACCCACAAGTGCTGTCCTTATTTATTGACTAGGGAATTGTGACTCTCTTCAGTGTTGATGTTACTGATTGTCTGTCCTTGATTTTTAATACCTTTCGCCATTTCTATTCAGCTAGTTTTAGCAAAAGCCTACATTTTTTAGACCCAAACATTTCAAATTTATTGCATTATTGACTCTCCCTATATGAATGTTGCGCTGTGTTAGTTGGCATTTGAGCATGTGCAAGATAAGGTCAACGTCTATTTTCTCAAGCCTGTGCTCTGTCTCTAATATTAACATTGACTGGGATATGACCCACCGGTGGGTCGGGCTTAAATGTTTCCTGCTGCAAAACGACCCATCAGTGGGTCATTTGAAAAAGTTTAACCAATCTTTTAAAATTAATGGTGTTTTATGGACCCAGCTTATGCTTGGTACTTATAAAATTTCAAACAACTTTTGAATTTAAATTTGAGTTGAATATTGACCTTAAGTTTAACCCATCGCAGTCAGTGTATTAAGGATCTTTAACTTATCATGCAATCTCGCATTCTTACCGGCACACAGATTTTGTGTGTCTGCTCCCAACTCCAACAAACCATCCTGTGACTTCAGTGTTGGAAGGTTTCTCCCTTTCTCCCTAAAACTACAGAGTACATGTAAATTCTAATTTGCTTCTTTAATTGGCCTTGTAAAACTTTCTGTGAAACCTTGTGAAAAAAAGCGGATAAACATTTTAGAGCATAAGCACGTTGCAATCATGATATACACCCTCAGGGGGTAAGAGCTATGGTCATACATACCTACATATACCAGGCTTCTCCTCCCTATGGGAGGGTAGCCGACAGCAGGCCACAATCAGTCACCCTTAGTCACTAGGAGCTGAGAGAGGCAGCACTGGCCGCACCAGAACTGCCTGGATCAGTAGCAGCCCAGCACAACCATCTTCCACAGTCAGGCCCGACAGCCATGGCTGGTTTACCCCGACCGCTTCATTGAGTGCAGCCCCTCCCCACCGCACAGGACAGGTCAACTCCATCACACGCGAGCAGGCGTCGAGTGATGGCGTCAAAAAATAAAATAGAAAAATTAAAATACAATAAAAGAGCTGTTGTATCTATGGGAATTAGCATTCCCATGGAATAAATGTGAGGTCCCGCGGTCAGGGTGTTCGGTGTGCCTCATTTTAGTTGAAATAAAAGAGTTTTTAAAGTTTGTTACGAACTGTCTTATTTTATTTTTTTGGTTCACTGCTGTTCTGTTTTTGGGCACCTACTACTTTTTCTTGGAAAAACAGAACAAAAATTTTTTATTGTGGAAACGCACCTTGTGCATACATTTCTCATTCTCTTAACTTAATACCAAATGGTGCCTTCATCTTTCCTCACATTGGAACTCCTTTGTTGTGGTTAAGGAGACTTTAAATAACTTATCTAACCTATTCTAATCATGATATGCTTTTACTAATAAATTGTTTGAGCACATATTTCTTTATTAAGTTTGGGTTTGAAAAGCTATATTTATGAAGAGGCACTCTTGAGGAAAACATTGGTATTGTTTTGACGGCGTAGTTAGCGTTATTTATTACATCTCCAATAGGTCGGTACTTAGGGAATCTCACGAATAAGATAAAATAGTTATTCATTGTGTTGTGCAGCGGGTACCTGTACGGACACGTGTCTTATCTCTCCGAGGGCTGTGACGCGTGTCTGCTGTTGCTCACCGTGGACAAGGAGCATTTCTTCACGCTCTCACAGGCCAAACAGAAGATCACAGAGGTGAGAATTTGCTTGATACTTCAGTCTCTTACTGCTGTCCTGTTTTTCAGCATCTACTACTTTCTTCTTCAACTTTTATCTTGTTCCATTAACTTCTTTCTCAACTTTCTGTTTCTATGCACCTTGTGCATAGATTCTACGTTCCTTTATCTCCATGCTAAATGGTGCCTTCTTCCTTCCTCTCTTTAGAACGTCTTTGTTGCAGTTAGGGAAGCTTAAATTAGCATCTAATCAAAGTTTCTTTACCTATTTGCTCTTTTTCAAAGAAAATGTGAATTCATAGGTTTGTTCCTCAAAAGCGTAGCTATTTTAATGATATCTATATGTGTGTGAACCGAGCTGGGAGTTGAATGGCCCTTCTTTTTGTTGGAATAGAATAGGTTGTTTTTTTTTGTGAAGGACTGTATTGTTCGGATCACTGCTGCCCTGTTTTTTAACACCTATTACTTCCTTTTTCAAAGTTTATCTTGTTTGATAAACTTCCTTCGTAACTGAATGTTGCTATGCGCTGGTAATCTTGTGTGGGAACACATCTTTTGTGTTGATTAAACGTTCCATTGACTCTATACTAAACGGTGCATTCATCTTCCTCTTTCAAGAACACCTTCGTTGGGGTTAGGAAGGCTTAAACTAACTTATAATATCTAATCTAAGCAAAGGAAATAGAAATTATGAGTTTTATTTCTTAAATCCCACAGCTTTGTTGATATTTTGACCGCAACGTGCGCCACCGGTGGCCACGGAGGGGATTTTCATAATGCTGCTGACTGACCAGAAGTCACAAACTCAAAGCTAAATGAAGGCATGATGCAGTCAATGATTGCTATTTTCAAAATTGCTTCTCACATTTGATATCAAGTGTGAGTTGAACATTGAACTTCAGTTCTACCAAATTGCAGTCAAAGTGTAAAGAATTCCTGTGTGCGTGCAGAAACTGAGGAGGCAGCACATTTTGGAGAAGCTGGTGTGTCGCAGCGGCAGCGCTGCGTCTGGAGGCTACGCTGCTTCTGCTGTGGGCTCTGCTGAACTTAGGCATTTTGTCTACAAGAACAAAGCGCTTGCGCAGTACACAGCCCCTGTCTACAGCCCACCGTGAGTGTGGGTACAGTTACTACTCCTGTCTACAGTGCAACTGCTAGTCCAGTTCACTTCAGCCTTCCATCAACACTAACTTGTAGCATTGCATATCTTGTCCAATGCTACTTTTGATTTGCTACTCATGTAATGGCAGGCTTTATTAGTTCGTTTAGTTAGAGACAATTATCCAATCTAATGGACTAATTTTTCACAAGAATTGTTTAAATCCCTTTTTTTTATTTTGTCTGTGGTTTTAAAATGTTCAGATATAACTCGTCTTTGTTCTTTAAGGTGTTTAAACAAAAACATGCTTTTGAAAAATATGGTTCGAAAAAACTGTGCTTTGAAATATGCTTTTGAAAAATTAAATGTTATTTTTTTTCTTCAAATCAAATGTATATAACTACATATTGTATTAGGGCACAGGCTGCATCATGCCGAGCCCAGGCTAACACTTTGACTGTGACGTGAGTCACCGGTGGCCACGGAGGGAATTTTCATAATGCTGCTGACTGGCCACTAGCCATTAGCTCAAATTTCATTAACACTCAGTTAAAACTAGATGAGGGCACGATCCAGCTAAGGTTCATTATTTTTATCATTGATCACTACCTGCAATTGTGCCTAAATTTGGGTTGAATATTAAACTTCAGTTTTACCTGCCGCCCGCAGTAAAAGTGTAGAGAACGACTGCCCTCCATGACTTTCCCCACGCAATTTACATTGCATTGGTAAAAATATGTGTTAATGAGATTAAAGCGCTATCAATTTACCTTACTTTACTTCTGCTAATGAGATTTAAGTGCTAGCAATTTACCTTACTTTACTACTGCTAATGAGATTAAAGCGCTAGTGATTCACCTTACTTTACTACTGCTAATGAGATTAAAGCGCTAGTGATTCACCTTACTTTACTACTGCTAATGAGATTAAAGCGCTAGTGATTCACCTCACTTTACTACTGCTAATGAGATTGATCATGATTCCTCTCGAGATGCATGCCCCTACATGAACGAGAATCATTGCAGGTACCACACAGAAGAGACGGCGGTGACGCCGGTGCGCATCTACCAACGGCTGCAGCAGCGGCTGCGGTGCCAGGAGCGGCCCCTCAAGATGATCTACTCTGCTGCTGCCGACCACGCCACCATCGCTTGGGTGAGGGCGCTTGTTCTTGACACTTTGACTGCAACTACTAAATATTAAGTTCAACACCAAACTCAAATTTAATGTCAATTGTACTCGTAGTAAGCAATTTGAAAAATACCAAACATGAACTGGATCGTGCCTTCATTTAGCTTTGATTAAATACTCGTATTTATGAAAATTGAGTTTGCGACTACCGGCTGGTCAGCTTCATTATGAAAATTACCTCCGTGTACCACCGGTGGCGCACGGCGCAGTCAAAGTGTTAATTAACACGTTGAGTATGTTTGTTCTGGACACGTTGAGTGCGTTTGTGCGGTTATCACTGTTAGGTTGTGAGTAGCAGATTTGAAAAACCGACTTGAATACTTACGCATATTTGTTCAAATCCTTTCTCAATAGTGTGGAAAATATAATTGCAAGATAATACTTCACCTCGGATGCTAAAATCAATTTTGAAATATGTAGTGAAATCATTCAAATGTTATTTATTTATTTCGGTATGCAAATGAACAATTTGCCTAGTGGTACACATGCGTCCCAATACATAGTGAACGTGTCAACATGTTGACAGCGTATTGTGGTGTGTGTACCACTAGGCAAATTGCTCATTTACGTACCGGTGTAAATGAAAAGCATTTTGTCACTTGAGCGACTCTTTTAAAAATAAATGTTATCATACGAGGTGAAATATAGTGCAATTATATTTTTCATATTTCTTAGAAAGGATAGAAAAGTTTTTGAACAGAATAATAATTTTTCCAAATCTGCAACTTAAAACCGTCAAAACGCCGTCAACGTGTTCAGCTCGCGCTGGCACTTGGTTTTCTTACGGCATACCAGGGGAGTTGTTATCGGGTGCGTATATGTGCTCACTGAGGAGAGTAGTTGGACATTGCCACTTCGGTACAGCTTTGTTACATTGGTGCTCTGGTACAGCTTTGTTACAGGGGTGCTCTGATACCACTTTGTTGCAGTGGTGCTCTGATACCACTTTGTTGCAGTGGTGCTCTGATACCACTTTTGTTGCAGTGGTGCTCTGATACCACTTTGTTGCAGTGGTGCTCTGATACCACTTTGTTGCAGTGGTGCTCTGATACCACTTTGTTGCAGTGGTGCTCTGATACCACTTTGTTGCAGTGGTGCTCTGATACCACTTTGTTACAGTGGTGCTCTGATACCACTTTGTTGTAGTGGTGCTCTGATACCACTTTGTTACAGTGGTTCTCAGGTACAGCTTTGCCACATCTTTGTAACATTCGAACTCAGAACTTTGTTATAGTGTTACTCGGCTAAAACTTTTCTACACTGATACTTTGCTACATTGATACTCAGTGGCAGGGAACAGAGGTTGACGCGGTTGTTGTGTTAACCATTTCTCATACAAAACATCTTATAGAAGAGTTTTTTTCTCAGACACGGAATGAAGTAAAGTGTTCGAGTTTCAGGTAGCGTGGGATTGTAAAATTGGAAGCCCTCAGTTGAGCATTCATGATTCTAAGTTGGAAAATTTCTCATCAGTCTTAACTGTTTTTTGAAACATGGCTTATAGACTTGGTTGCGGGGTGTGCTTTTAGAATTATTCACTTGGAGTGAGATAATCTGATAATTGTGCGTTTTATTATTTTCCAGTGATAGCCGTGTACTTGCCCTAATTCGAATTCACATTAGAGTTCAATAATTGATTTTGGTGCAGTTTCAGCAGACTCGTGTTGCAGTATTGAGAACACAAAAGATTGGCCGTCATGTCGGAGGCCTAAATTTTATCCTGAATTGCTCATTTTAGTGAATTGCTCATTTTAGTGAATTGCTCATTTTAATGAATTGCTCATTTAATGATTCGCTCATTTTAATGATTCGCTCATTTTAATGATTCGCTCATTTTAATGATTCGCTCATTTTAATGATTCGCTCATTTTAATGAATTGCTTATTTTAATGAATGAACTTAGGAAAGCGCGGACCGAGTTTTTAAGGGCAGGAATAATTCAGAAAGCTTAAGCTTCATATTTTAAAAATAGTGAACTTAACTAAAGGTCACGTGTTTAATCAAAGCGCAAAGCGTAAGAAAATCATCACTTATAGTCATGTATCGATACAGATCAAATATGTGACTCCAAGAAATAAATGAACTTAACATCACATCAAACTATCCGAATCTTCAGATCTAAGCGATAGTTCATGGGAAATTGCAAACTAATTTGTACATGTTTCTTTCACTGATGAATTACGAGGATTTCTAGACAGCTGGGCGCTAGATCGTAGAATTAATGAAATGCCATACCCGCAGGAGACGCCAGAATTCGAGCTGTATGCCATCCTGGAGCCGCTCACGACGAAACAGACCGCCATTGACATAGTCAACAAAATCCTTAAATACGTCAGTCAAGAGGAACAGCGACTCTTCATGCTCAACCCCGCCACTTTTTGACAACCTCTGGTCAATGTCAGATCCTTCGCCGGCTACCATGCCGACCTACTGCAGTTTAAGTTTAGCTTTTAGCTGTAGGTAATGTGTGATGGTAGAGTTAGGCTTGGTTTGAACTCTTAGGGAGAATATGTGAGGTCTCGAGCTGTAGGTTAGGTAGGCCTTCTTTTTGTTGAAATAGAATAAGCCGTTTTGTTTTGAGCATTTTTTTCTCCTCGGTTCAGTGCTGTCCTGTTTTTCTGCACCTACTACTTTCTTCTTCAACTTTTATATCTTTCATATCCTTCTTTCTCAACTTATTATTTCTATGCATTGTGTGTAAAAATTTCCGTGTTCCCTTAAAACCCATACTATATGGGGCCTTCTTTCTTCCTCTCTTTGGAACGTCTTTGTTGTAGTTAGGGAGGCCTAAACTAACATGTTATCTTACCTGGACGTGGTTTGAAGTCTCCCTTTGACCAGTCTTCAACAATCCTCCTTCACGTTGAGAGCAGCATAGCTGCAGTGAATTTATTCTGTGGGTGAGGGCAGACGTAATGATTCTGACGTGAATGTTTCTCTCTCTCTGCAATGAACAGCCACGTTTCTTGCTGGGGTTCTTGCACGGCATTAAAGTCAATACTATCCATTCAGTGTGATTAATCGTGTTAAAACTTGAGATATTTATGTGATTTTTAAGAAACGTTTATTTGTTGTTTAATTCTGTATATTTGCTCGTATTGTACAAACATTAAGTCGATTCGTAGGAGTAAATAGAATCAGGAACATTTTACAAATATTTTATTTATATATGTATAAAGTAGCACGCTATGTACATACATTTTCACGTAAATGCGATATCGACGTTTCTCATTTCTGCAGCTCCTCTCAGCTTAAGCTATGACAAAGCAACAGTAGTGGCTTGTCTATGGAATGCTAACCGTTCTCAGCATGTGAGTGACATAAACTCATCGCTCAAACAAACACAAAAGAGGTAAATATGGTGCCAGCCTTGTTAAATCGTTCTTGGTGTAGTGGTTATCTACTTCATTTAAGATGATGCGTAGAAAAGTTTCTCGTATCACCAGTAAATTTATAAAGCTCTGTCCGTACGAGAAAAGTCGAGTTGCTAATCAAAGTGCCGTTATGACTAGCACGTGCTCCTAAAATTAACATATTAATGATCATCACACTATTAATTGCAGAGTAAATGAGATAAGCTAGTATTTTACCATCCTGACTTTTTTGGATTAGTTGAGTAAAAATAGAATTATTTACTTGACGACTCTTGACTATGAGGAATGTTCAATGAACTAATGCTTATGGCACCATGGTTGATAATGGAACTTCAATTGAAATATAAATTTAGGCCCACAATGCGATGGAAGACTGCCTTGTCCATAGTCATGCGAAATGTGCTAGTACTAGAGAGCAGCAGGGAAGTGAAGCGTACCATACTTGCACCCCTACAACACTCGAGCTGTAAGTAACATATTTACTGAGGTTCCAAAAATTTTAATTTCTAATTTTTGCTTTAACGTGGACTATAGCAATTGTAGCCCTTGCTATCAATTGCTGAAGTATAAAGTACATGTATGAACGATCGAAATTTTCACTTCTTACCCTTAGCAGCATTTCTATTAGACAAACTTTTCATAGACTTTGAGAATCAGTTTTCGCTATCAGATTTCCGCTATACAATTGTATCACGACCGTAAGTCAAAAAGATGTGTTAAATAAAGGTACAGTGTGGCTAACAATAATCAGCCAGGGTTCGTGAACGCGACAGGTTATCTGGAAATGTAGAGACGTAAACCTCTCTGAAACTCGGCCCATTGTACATTTTCTATTTCAAGCCTGCATGCAGCGGAAGAGATAAACATCTGTTGCAAAATCATAAAATAGAAATACAGCGGGAATACAGAATTTCTCAAAATTCGTAATGATATGGCACTAAAGTTTCAACTTCCCAATGCCTTAAATGTTGTCGGTTGGACATAGTCACTAATGCACACAATTTCAATCAACTGATATCGCTTCTGATAATTGATCATAAGAAAGTTTTGGCCTCTCTTTACCATGACAAAAATGTTCAAAGATAGGAAGGATGATGGCACCACTGAGTACGGAGTTGAGGAAACGTAGAATCTATGCACTAGGTGCATAGAAACAAAGCTAAGAAAGAAGTTCATGAAACAAGAAAAAAGTTGAAAGTAGAAGGTGCTGAAAAACAGGACAGAAGTGAACCGAAAAAAGATGGTCCGTAACGAGGAAAAAACTTTTATTTCAATAAAAAGAAAGCCTACATAACATATAGCTCAGGCCCTTAGATAATCCTCCTGGGAACGCTAATTCCCATAGATCCATCGCTTCTGATGTTAAGTAAAACAATCCAAAGGAGAAACATTTAAGAACCGATGTGCCTCTCAATAATAATCATCTCTCAAAGAGAAGGTACAGGGTGAGACGATCATC
The DNA here is from genome assembly GCA_014220935.1 of Platorchestia sp. MABIK. Lineage (NCBI taxonomy): Eukaryota > Metazoa > Arthropoda > Malacostraca > Amphipoda > Talitridae > Platorchestia > Platorchestia sp. MABIK. The sequence continues at coordinate 21,147 of JACJUY010006704.1, forward strand.
CCTTCGCCGAAATAACATGTCGGGTTCATACCCGAAGGCAAAAACAGAAGCCAAGTCTGACTTCGAACTTAAAATCAATAGAAAATAGTCGTAACTATTACCGCTGAAGTTGCAGTACGTAACTCAGGGAACTTCACGCTTTTGAGAGCTCAGGAATTTTATTTGCCTTACGAAAGTTGCCAAGTCCCTCCAGATATTTCCGAAAGATAATTCCTTTCAGCGCACCGTTCAAAGGGACGTATAGTGAAAAGTTCATACTTACAGGGTATTTATTTCCTTTGATAGGAGCTGACTTCATGAAACGCGTACACAAACTATTAATTCTATCAGGCTATAAGCTGTAAAATATATGCAAATTAAAATACTTGGAATCGAAGAAAACAATTGCAGGAGAGAGCCAAGTCGAAAAAAGCTATAACAATCATTGACGACAGGATGTCACGTTCCATTAAATAAATGATAAATCAAAATTATTAGCAGGCCAAAAACTCGAGGCTTTAAATCATACATTTCTTTAGTAAATAAATTGCTATTTTCCCAAGTTCAAGCGTAAACAAACGCAAGGTTGGACATGAACCCAGGCTTACAAAACATCCGATATTTTATTCCTTGAATTTTTATTACAATGGAATTCTAATCAACAGAAAAAATACCCAAGGAAGACGTAAAATTTTAATTTTGAGCTTACGTTCAAGTTTCTCCTAAATTAAAATTAATCGAACTGCTACCTCCGCCACGGCAGACACAGAACGTTACTAATAAAACACAAAATTCTCAACATTTTGCATGACTTTAGGTCATTTTCTTTCTACCTTTGTAATATAGATTCTTTGATTGTTTAGCAGTACACCAAGCGCTAGCCACTTGACGCGGATAAAAATATTTTAATTTTGCATAAAATACAGGTATGGCGCTAAAACATCGTAATATTTGTCAGCAAAATACCACGCGAGTGACTGCCGAGGTGCTTAAACGCTAGCCAAATGTTCCCTCGCATTCCGGAGAACGAAAGTTTTACGACTGAGCTTCATTAAACGTCCGATATTAAACCAAGAACACTTCACTTTTCATGGCTGTCAATTTACGGATTTATGCAAGGTAGATTCTTCAGTAAACCTCAACTTACTGGAATGCTACACGGGTCAAAAATTCTAAATGTAATGGATGCAATCTTTCAAATTATCAACAATCCAGTATTCCAAGCAATGGGATTTGTCGACCAAATATTTACTCTAAAAACCTTTAATGAGTTTAAAAGACAGTTTACTCGCGCTTCTGACCCCATGGTCCATAATTGATCTGAGTTTCACGGATGAGTTTTGCTAACACACTCGACAGTCCGAATAAATAACCAGGAGCAAACGAAAAGAAAAATCTACGTTAACTTAGTCTTTGTCTTACGAGACGTGAGACAGCGACTGTAAGAGCTCGCATCAACACAACAGCAACACAACGCATTGGCGTGCACATGCAGCCCATGTCCTCAATCATTCAAGTTACTTACCCGTCAAGTGACGTAAATAATATCAACACAGTAAAAAATTAAAAAATAAAACTTAAAACTTAATCACAGACATTTACGGTAAGAATGTGCAAAAATGTACCGGAACCGACAGGACTTATGATAAAGTACCGAAAAAGTGTACTAATGAGGAAATGTACCTCATGATGTACTCGACAGTACTGGAAAAATGTACTTATGATGAAGATCCGAAATACTAAACAGTTTTTGAAGCATCTCAACGCGACACGTCATCTTTAGCCTTTTAATATCAAGAATTCATGGCCGTAAACGCGATTTTGAACTTCTCCCACACACACGCAGCAAGTGGAACATCACGTACGGGAAACCGCGCTAAACGAACGCTGGTCCTTCAAATTACTAAAAAAAATGACATGGTGCGATAACTTGCATAGTGGAAACATAATCGCTAGCCATATGTACAATAATTCCACCGATTAACTCGCAAGCACTGCAAATTAGCCTGAACTCGGTAACTGGTACCCTGCCGTCTAAAACAGAAATCTTGAAATCAAGCGCACAGACAATGCCCCGCTACCATCCAGACAGGCAGCTGGAGGCCTGAACTCAACATCGCTACTTGAACCTTTGTATGAACACCGACGCTCCTACGCATTAACCGTGAGCTTGTTCTTCTAAGTAGGAACCTGCACCAAGATACTACTTACATTAACACAGCCAAAAGAAGCACTTCTAACAAAATTCCGTACTGAAATGGTCAAAAGGTGAAGCTATCGAGGTGGGGAAATTGGTAGCGGAAGAACGCATTGTTAAAAATTCAGCAACCATCTGGAATTGGTGATTTTCGGAAGTATCTTTAGCGATGGAAATGGAAAACTTAAATTTGTAATCCAAGTTTTGAAACAGGTCTTGTAGAATCACTGGACAAGAACAGAAAACATGGTGGCAGCCCGATTATGATCGGACGAGGTATATTCTTTTATTCCTAGATTGTGTCCCAGAATTGTGGACACGAATCGGTCAATAATCACGAACTTGATCGTTAGAACACAAAATCACAATTACTGGCAAACTTAGAGAATGGAAACAGAACCAGCTTAGAATAACCGCAAAATACAAGACATTGAACCTACCTTGCGGCAGACTCGGCGACTAAGAGATAGCAAGAGACCAACGCAAACATAGAAGCGCAGGGCAAGTCTCCACCAAAAGAAGGTGCCGCCCACTGTACAAATACTGAAGAAGGTCTCACTGGGGCGGCATGACCTGCGTGTTCACGGTCCGGTAATACCGCAGGTCATTTGTGAGACGCTGGACGCTTTGGCTGAACGTCGGTAAATCCTGGAAATGAAATGGATCTAGCGCTAGAAGGCAGAGAAATGAAGGCAGAAAATTACATTTCTTTCCATTGGAATTTTGAAATGAAATAACCAAGCAGACACTCGAAAATAAAGCGATGAGCTGAAGACTTCAGTATGACGGTGCGCGTGATACGAAAATGAGTTAACAAAACGACTTAATATAACTTTCTAGTCTTTGGGAAACAGCACATGCCTCATTAATTTCAGCAAACCTAAGAAATTCTTCCCGTAAGAATATTAAGCGCACTAAGAAATTAACAAGTAATATTTGATGGTAGTAAATGAAATAGAAATAAAACATCAATCTTATACTTGTAAAATCTAGGCCTGATTATTAATATTGGCGAATGTGAACGTAGAAATATCAAGTTACAAATCCCTTTCCTCAAGTTCTGAACCAGGAATCCATAGTAAAATATATGAAAATGCCTAAAATTTTTATTCCATGTACGTAAATATTAGTACGTATATCTAAATTCCGCTGTGATTTGAGGGACTTGATGAAAATGTGTAGGTATTATTTTGTAACATCTCGAAATAAGTCACCTGAAGAACACTCAAAACCTACCCTTGAAACAATGACCATCAACAGACTACAAAGCAACCAGTAAACAATCGAAGCCTACCTTTCAAACACACACTGACCACTAAACAACCATCCAACACCTGAAAAACCCTCAAAACCTCCTCTTGATACACACACGGACCGCCAGCAGACCATGAGGCAACCAGTAAACACTCGAAACAAAACTTTCAAATCCACACTGGCCACCAGCAGACCACAAAGTAACCAATCTTATGACCATGAAGACCATGAAGCAACCAGTACACTGATCACCAGCAAACCATGAAGCAACCAGTCTAATGACCTTGAAACAACCAACACACCCAGACTCAGTGTCACAACACTCACGGAGTCAGTAGAGAAGTCTGCCTTGAGCGCAGCGCGCTGCTCGTCAGTGAGGTCGTGCGTGTTGCGCAGGAACGTCTCCAGGAACTGGGAGTTGAAGGCACCCAAGTCCACGGAGGCCATGTTGTACACGCACAGGATGATCTGCACACAACATGCGAGTGTTAGCTCGTCCTAAATTACCAGCCAAGACGTCTGTATAAACAAAGGAACTATGTAGTCAGGGTTTGGTTTCCTGTGTTTCTTATTGTAAGTAAGGTAAATTGGAAACGATCTGCGCACAACATGCAAGTGTTAGCTCTTCGTAAACTACCAGCCACCACTTCTGATAGGTTACTCATGCGTTACCTTAATAAGGGTTTGGTTTCCCGTGTCTCTAATTGTAAGCGTGTTAAATTTGATGATGATCTGCCCACGACATGCGGGTGTTAGCTCTTCATAAAATCTAATTTCTACATATGTATCCTAAACTGCAGCGAGCATCACTATCGACAAGCGCTAATTCACAACACCATTATGAAAACCGGCTAAAATTGTGTGTTCACTCAAGTACAGTTTCAGACTCAAGAACCCAAGCATAGCTAGCAGCCACACCAAAATTCGAAACAAATGAAGTGCAGCTTTAACTACTGGTGGCAACATCTCGAAGGTGCTACGGGAATTCAGACTGGTTAAACGTACTATTTTCGGGAAGAAAGATTAAGATTGCACAAGTTAGGTACACCTTCCTATGCCCAAAGTGCACAAAAACAGAAAGCTGAGAAGGAAGTATATGAAATAAAATAACAGTTGAAGAAGAAAGTAGTAGGTGCTGAATCACAAAACAGCAGTGAACCGAAAAAAGATGGTCCGTAACAAAATAGAAAACCTATTTCATTCAAACAAAAAGAAGACATGCCTCCCCTTCAGCTTTGGATCTCGCATATTTCCCCTGAGAGCGCTAATTCTCACAAATACATAAGTTATTCCCCCTGAGGGGTTTTGGGAAGAAAACCGAGTACCTAAAGATACCGTGAAAACAATACCCTCATAGATGGAAACAAATCGAAACCCAAAACTGATGCGAATAATGAACCCTCAACCGCCCCCACGTCCCCCACATGTTACACTGGATAAAAATACTCGTATGCTTTTTTCTCAAGTAAATGTCCTTGTGTGTTTTTTTGAAGTTCACTGCCGAGTGGCAATTCCGTCTCTAATGTGGTGTTGGAGACAACCTGATGCTAGAGCCAGTCTAATGACGCTGGTTTTAATACCGGTAATGTGAGTAAAAAATTAGATGGTTAAGGGTTAATTAACATTTGACTGCGGCAGATAAAACTGAAGTTTAAAGGTCAATTCAAATTTAAAGTGAATTGTAGTAAGCAATGTTGTGAACACCAAGCATGAACTGGATCATGTTTCCACTTGGTTTTGCATTCGTATTTTTTTAAATCGAGCTTGTGACTACATACGGGTTGGTCAACAGCAACTCCCTCAGTGATATGGCTCACTGTGGGCAATGGCTCATAATTATGACTCAAATATGGCTCACAACTATGACTGAAGTATGGCTCACTATTATGACTGAAGTATGGCACACAACTATGACTCAAGTATGGCTCATAACTATGACTGAAGTATGGCTCACAACTATGACTCAAGTATGGCTCACAACTATGACTCAAGTATGGCTCACAACTATGTCTCAAGTATGGCTCACAACTATGTCTCAAGTATGGCTCACGTCACAGTCAAAGAGTTGATATAAGTGCTGACCTCGTCCTGCAGTAGCGCATGGGAGCCGTGCAGGAGCACCTGCAGCAGCACCGTGATGAACTGGCTCAGCATCGGCCGGAACACGTTCTGTGTGAGACAGTAAAATGAGGGACGGGACAGTACATAACATTCTCATTGACAACCCTAGCCAACACTCGGGTGGATCACCAGCTGCTGCGACTCACAAAGACAAAGATGTTTTCTTCGTAAAGGCTTATAAAAAGCTCAAACACACCGTGGGACATGTGACGTGTAGCGTACAAAAAAATGTCCCCCTTAAATGCTAGTTAATATGGTTAACACACACTCCAGGAACACTAATAATTGCACTAAAATAAATCAGGGTCCGAGAATAATTGTTCATGCTTTTCGTTCCACAACTTGGCTGTACAAATTAAATGTACACACTTGACATTTTCAAGTCGGCGACGCGCTTCGTCTAGCGAGCCACAAAATGTTGTGCGTTTTCCAGGAAGAAGGATTTAACTCAACTTTAAGCTCCTGTACGCTGCATCCTGAGCGTACATTTGTTACACATGAACGACCTCTGAAAGACGTAGGCTAAAAAATTCATTTTCACTTCACTCTATGTGCACGTCATGTGCACAATTCTATTGCAAATTCCATCGTCCATAGAAGTGTTATGTAATTAAACTATGGATATATGCACTAAAATGACAGAAGAATAGATCACCTCGCTGTAGAGGCAAAACCTGGCACGGTACAGCAGAGGTACAACACACACACCCATCTTACTGTAGAGGCGGAACTTCGTATTTAAGAGCAGTAGCGTGGTAATACAAGTGTTATGTTACTAAACAAGGAAACTATGCGCTAAAATGACAAAAATAGATCACCTTGCCGTAGAAACCAAACTTGGCACGGTATAGCAGACACTCACCTTGCTGTAGAGGCGGAACTTGGTGTTCAGTAGCTGTAGCGTGGTGAGGTTCTGCCTGAAGACGGCGATGTCGGTCTGCATGAAGGACTGGCCGAACGCTTGCAGGATGCGCGTGAGGTGCTCCCCGTGCTGCACCTCCTCCCAGGCGCTGTGGCTCAGCGGCTGCTGCACGCTCGATCTGACGAGAAGGATGCAACACGACGAGTTACCACCCAAAAATACTGGGTGCGAGCCAAGCTCTTGCATTTATTTGAACCAAGCTCTTGGACTCGTTTGGTCCATTAAGATCTCGGTAAAATTCTTATAATTAAGACATCGGTAAAATTATTAAAATTAAGACATCGGTAAAATTCATATAATTAAGACATCGGTAAAATTCTTATAATTTAGACATCGGTAAAATTATTATAATTAAGACATCGGTAAAATTCTTATAAGACATCAAGAAAATTATTACTACACAAAAATACAGGGTACAAACCAAGCTCTTCCACACGTTTGGTCCATTTATTAATACATTGGTAAAATTATTTTATTGTTCTGGGAAGGTTCATAACCGTTAACAAATGTGTGACATTCTATATTACTTCAAGTAAATGACGTTCATCAGCACCTTCAGTAAATTGAGTTAGAAAAGTAAAGTAATGTAAAGCAACATCGTGCAGTCAAGTCAAAATCAGAAATTGTCCAGCTACGGAAGGCGCCAAATCTACCGTTTACCACACTCTCCATCAATTCAACAATCCTTGAATTACTGAAGATGATGCTCGAGTTACTCGTACCTTGTAAGTATCAGAACCGTCACAACGGTGAAACTGTAAAACTTCAACCCGGAAGTTAGCGTGAAAAACCAACTCGAGAGAAAAACTTAACGAACTTTGTCAAAAAGATTAGATTATTACTTAGTTTAAGCCTCCCTATCCGCCACAAAGGCGATCCAAAGAGAAGAAGGAGGAAGGCACCATTTAGTGTGGAGTTAAGGGAACGCTGAATCTATGCAGAAAAGGCATAAAAATAGTAAGCTAAGAAAGAAGGTTCTGAAACAAGATAAAAAAAGAAGAAGAGATTAGTAGGTGCTGAAAAAGAGGACAGTAGAGAACTCAAAAAATGGTCCTTAACATAACAAAAACATTCCATTTTAACAAAAAGAAGGCCTACCTAACTCTCAGCTTGAGCTCTCACATTTTCCCCCAGGGGGTGCTAATTCTTATAGAAACAATAGTCGTATCCCCCTGTTTGTCAAAAAGACAAACTTGTCACCATTCAAGATGCGAAAGCATTGCCAACTTCGCCAGCCCCCATAAGGAAAAACGACACGCTAAGGTGGAGGTCCTTTAGAACAGGTTCGAGCAGAGATTCCTCTCGGATGACACTGTGTTCTCAGACGAGAAACTTTCACTATTCAAGATGAGTTCAACTGGTAGAACGAACGTCCATGCAAACATCCAAGATTCCAAAAGGTCACTTTTTAAACGTCCAAAACCCTCTTGCACTGATCAATGTGGACTGACATTTCCTAAACATAGAAATATACTCTCATTTATGGTCAACTACGCGCAAAAATAATAAATTCGTACATTGATCCCACACCTTCTTCTGCGTTTAAGGAAGCTAAACTGCACTCCGAAAGTTTCAAAGGTTACTAGAGCTCCGACAACATAGATCATATAGCGCCGAATTCACAGCAGCGAGCTCATCTCATTTTCCACGACTAGTCACGCACAGCTATCTAAACATTGCATGGTACCCGATTCAACTTAACAGTTAACGCAAAACGAACTCGAAAATGATATTAACTTTCACGATACACTCCCTGGTTATGAAGTCACTGTCCGATTTCATGGCATCGAAAGCAAGCCAAGCACTTCGTATTCAGGACAACCTACCTCTCATCAAATGACTATGGATCCAACAGGCTTACTGCTATCTCTGGCCTACAGAAGAGTAACATTCAGGGCAAGCGACTTCTCACCAAATAACTATGGGTCCGACATGCCCAGCTGTGTCCCTTACCTGTAGAAGAACTTCCAGTTGTGTTCGAGTGATATTCAAGACAACTGACCCCTCATCAAATAACCATGGGCCCGACAGACCAAACTATCCCTTACCTGTAGAAGAACTTCCAGTTGTGTTCTAGTAAGGTCCTGAGGACGGTAAAGAGGGGTTGCCTGACGGCGGCGGCGGTGGGCTGCTGGGACACCTGAGGGTAGAGCTCGTCTAGTGTGGCCACCACCACGCCCACCAGCCGCTTGAATCCGGGGCTGGGGTCACTCAGCACCAACGATAGCAGCTGCAGGAATCTGGCACAGAAAACACCTCCTTAATTATACATGAAAATTAAGCGCTCGTATTGGAAACACTAAAGAAGTTAGCAGCTGCAGCCAAGAAAATTAGGTAAGAGTGTGTCTGACAAGTCCAATTTTGCAGGTTTTGCTTTTTGAGTTTTCCCGTAGATCGTGTTGAGCACAGTGAAATAGATAGCAGGTAATGCAACCACTGGAGAACTCCAGCAACAGAATGCAAATTAGTAAATCCTAAAAATAAAAAATAAAAATTATGTATGTACAAGAGTAGAAAGGAATAGAAAGTAAGTCAAAATACGAGCATCCCCTGAAACACAACTCAAATCCTAAAACAAGAGCAGCCAGAAATAGAAGCAAGCAAAATAGAATACTTAAACCCCACAAAACCTGGAGCAAACCTATATCAAAACGAATAGCTTAACATAGACAAGAAAAAAAGTGAACATCTAACCCCCTAGAGAAGGGAGCGCTAATCTCTATGTCGAGAATACTTCACAGCTCATAGGTCGGTGCCTGTGAGACACAAGTTCTGACTCATCATATGCACGGCATCTATCTCTTTAAAAGCGTACTATCAAATCCGGAGTCCTGCACCACAGAGATCAACATCATGACAGAAAAAAAAAGAGTGAGCAAAACGGAACGCTCTTATCACCACGAAATAGCTGTACTCAAATGTGTTCATTAAACTAGACTTGACACGTTCATTGTGGTATGGCCCACCGGTGGGTATTGCTCAAGTTTTTCCAGCTGCGAAATGACCTATCGATGGGTCGTTTAAAAATTTCTAACAATCATTTTGAATTAATGGTATTTAATGGACGTAGTTAATGTACGGTATTTATAATATTGTTAACAATTATTTTGCATTAAATTTGAGTTAGATTTTGAACTTCAGTTTAACCCATCGCAGTCAATGTATTAAGAGACAGTCTACTGCAGTCTCACTTGTGGTAAATAAATTGCTGAAATATTTTAAACTGTTGAAATAGTTAAAATTGGTAAAATAGTTATAATTGGTAAAATAGTTATAATTGGTAAAATAGTTATAATTGGTAAATTAGTTTTAATTGGTAAAATATATGAAATTGGTAAAATTTGAAGTTTAAATTGTTAAAATAGGTAAAAGTGTTGAAGCTGTTTAAACGAACCTGGCGAGCACGGCGGCCTGAGGGGACTGGTCATTAGCGAGGGCGGGGGCGAGGTACTGGGGGCTGGTGACAAGCTGCACGAGCCGCTCTATCCAGGTGAGCACCTCGCTGCACCCGCCGCCGCCCACCACACCCACGCTCCACATCACCGTGCCCACCATCTCCAGCAGCACGCCTGGTGCACACACATCATCTCATTTGGGGCCAAAAACAAACTTGTATATTCGGCAAAGGAAACCATTATATTCACGAGGACACAACATGATATCTCCACTGTGGGCAAAAACAAATATATTCACAAGGACACATACTCTCTCCTCAGCAGCAAAAAACAAACTAATATAATCACATGGACACATACTAAAGTTGATTCCTTATGCAAGTAGTGAAGTTGATTTCCTTAAGCTGCTATTTGGAACCTAACCAAACGAGCTGTTGACACCCGCGGAAACGCGGTGAACGTGTTAACCACAGTAGAGGAAACAAGGTAGAACTATTTCTGTGGGGGAACATACACCTCCTCTTGTTTGAATAGCCAATAGGACGGCTTCATTTGAAACAAACAAACAAACAAACAAACTTTATGACGTCACCATTGCGACATGTCGTTAGGCCAATAGCGGTGCCAGATTTGGGGCTAGCAGAGTTGCCAGATGCAATATGAGCGCTGCTAATGATTCATTGCCGTGACGTCAGCATTGCCACACGGTCGACAAAAAACATTGGTTTGACCCTACGTTGTTTCTGCTACCGAGGCAATATTAGGCAAGATAGGTCATTTGACGCAACAGACCAGGCTCGAACAAAGCTAGATGATATGAGATCATCGGTCATTTGACGCAACTGACCAGGCGAGTTGCAGTAGAGAGGCATGAGCTGCCCCATCGTGAGGTTGAGGGGCTGCCTCACACAGCCCCAGTAGAGCTCCCTGCTCCCCCTGTCCGCGCCGCTCAGCTGGCACAGCTGGCTCCTCACCAGCCGCAGACACTCCTTGATGCCGCTGCTTGCTGACCCGTCAAAACAAAACTTCAAATATAGGGACATCCAATGGAGAAATTACTTTATTATGCTTCATGAGCATAAACTTCAAATATCACGATCTCCAATGATGAAACTTGCATGAAAACATTTGTGTGCATTTTGTCTATAGTTATCTTACTGTGATGATGAAAATCAGATAAAATTGCGCATTTTTTTCATCAATGGAAGCTTAATGATGTTGATTAAACTCTTAAAATCTCTCGTTTGCATTCCATTTCATGACAGTTGACGTTCATCATGAGCCAACTTGGATACGCTCACGGCTGTTTTACCACACGACCTGGTAAATAAGTGACCGTGTGTGATATTTTGCAACTTGAGAGATGGGTCACGCAGAACACCGGGACAAGGTAGGGCTAATTATACTGTCCAAAAATCAATTACCAACGATATATTTGTACAAGGAAAACCGTGTTATCTAGCGCGAGTTTACAGTCAACCTACAACACACAGCTTCATCATCTAAAGCCCTGTTGGCAAATAATAAGCCTCACAGACAAATTTTAGCCTCATGTATAAACGCACCAACAAAAATAGCAGGGTCAAGCACAGGCTACAAGGAGGTTTCAAGAAATAGTAAAGGAAAATCAACACCTTCTAATGCTACCTCATCAAATGTAACATCGAGCATCCCAAACCACACCTCTCTCTGAGCGCAGGATCAGTCGGGCTTCAAGAAATAGTTACAAAATCGACACCCATGCTAACTTCAAGAAACAGTAACGCAAAATCGACCCTATGTATGCTAACTCATAAAATGGCCCAGAGAGCATCCTAAGTATGATAGTAGTAGCAGTTTGTAAGAAGGTTACTAACGCGTCAGGTTCAAGGCCTAAGGGGGTATCGCAAAGAGCACCTTTCTCTCTGAGCGCAGGATCAGCCGCAAGTTGCGCGGGGTCCTGAGCAGTTAAGGGTCTCGTGATGACTTCCATGAATGTGGCCAGCATGCGCTGCCTGTCCTGGTCGCTGTGTTGGCTGGGCTGCTGCTGCACGCTGTATGACGGCCACGGCAGCAGCAGGAAGTTTACAAGGGCTCGATACAGCATTTCCCGAACCTGCAACGTGAAAGAGAAACTGTATCCAAAGTATGCCTTCCCTCAGTAGGGCTCGATACAGCATTTTCCAAACCAGTAAATGAAAGAGAAACTGTATCCAAAGTATGCCTTCACAAATTTAGTAGCCTTTCCCGAACCTGGCACGTGAAAGAGAAACTGAATCCTAAGTACTGGTTGATTGATTTATGAACTGGTAGTAGGGGGAAAGGCATGAGGGAGAATGGCTGAGCAAATTATCAACTACTTAACACAAAGGAAACTGCCCAATAAGGAGCTGGGGAGACAAAAAAGCACTAATAATGAAACAGGGGAGACTGCTTCAGAAGGCAGATATAGGAGTCAATGAGTTCTCACAGCCGATAAATGTCTAAAAAGCCACTTTTAAGACCACTTTCAAGAGATAGTTCTCAGCCGTTCCATGTCTAAAATGCCACTTTCAAGAAATAGTTCTCACAGCCGTTAAAAGTCTAAAAAGCCACTTTCAAGAGATAGTTCTCAAAGCCATTAAATGTCTTAATAGATAATTCCGAGAGATACTTCTCACAGCCGTTGAATGTCTAAAAAGACAATTTTACAACCACTTTCAAGAAATTCTTCGTAGCCAGGCTACCACCCCGCACGCCAAGCAAGAGAACCGCACGCACCTTGCCCGGGGGCGTGCTGTGGGAGTAGACGGGGGCGGAGTAGAGGAGCTGGACCTCCTGCACCTGCAGAGCCACAGGGCTCACCACCAGCACCGACACCGTCAGCAGCAGCTGCACTCCACATCGCACCACCACCCACGGTATCTGCACAGCGGCGTTGTTTGTTCTCTTAAAGCTAATGTAGCTATGTCAAGAATGCTGTTCTACCTATGTCAAGAATGCTATTGTTAATGATACCATTTTTATGCATGTCAAGAATACTGCACAGCTGAAGTTGGTGCTTGTGAGACATAAGTTCTGACTTCTCACCTGCTCCGCTCTTAGTTAGTGCGTGCTATTAAATCAGGATTCTTGCACCACAGATCAGATATCAGAATCAAAAAAAGTAAAACAGAAGGAGCAAAAACGGTCATTTAAAGTCCCATTTCCTCTTGCCTGTTTATCCTTTTAAACGTAAGGTAAATAAGGAACGTTTATAGCACACGACACTAGAGGAACAAGTCAGTTCCAATACGATCAGTTCTGCAAGCTTCTCCTCAGAAACGGACCAACAACGGAACAATGCAAGTCCTCTGATTACCTCTCCACCAATGAGATGATAAGGAACAGTATCCCTCACGGACTGCTAACGAGCGCTTTGTTCTATGTTTCTTGAAGTTATTTGAGAAGTAAATTTTAGACAACAGGCATGAAGTATTGAAGTGGCTGTGACAGAGATAAATTTAAAATTAACAAACATATCCAGGCTTGCTATTTTTTTCTAACTCTTGCATACATAGCAACAAAAAATCTTATATTCTACCACCTCAAACCAAAAATTTCACCATCATCAGTAACACCATCACGTTGCGCTATTATACATGTTTGACCACCAACAGCAACACCAACACTTTTTGCGATCAAGAACATTCGAGGACAGAACCCTTTCCACCACCAACATTAACCCACGTCTAACCATCAACATTGAACCACGTTTGACTTCCAACATTACAACTTCACACAATCGCAAAGAACACTGGATGATACAAAGTTACCCCACGTCTGACCACTAACACCCCCCACAACTATATACAGCCCCAAAAGAAGACAGGAGGGCAGCAGAAGTGCGGCTCACGTTGTCGGTGTTGGAGCTGTGTACAGCAGCAGCAGCCAGCACGAGCAGCTCCCGGTTGAGGCTGTGGCAGGTGTCAAGGTGGGGGTGTGTGGCCACCACCGTCCCGCTCCCGTTGCTTGCTTTACCTGCGTCAACATCGGGTGAGGAGCATCACATACGATGTGCGTGTGAGGGGTTACACGAGTTTTGTAAGGTATCATTAATTCTCCGTTCATGAAAGATTCCTGCTAGAGATTAAAATTAGATGTTAGTTTAAGCCTCCCTAACAGCAACAAGGGCGTTCCAAAGAAAAGAAGGAGGAAAACACGATCAGGCATGGAGTTAAGGGAACGCAGAATCTATGCACAATGTGCATAGAAACAGTTAGTTGAGAAAGAATTTCATGAAACAGGGTAAAAGTTGAATAAGAAAGTCAGAGGTGCTGAAAAACAGGACAGCAGTGAACCGAAATAAAAATGGTCTGGAACGAAAGAAAAAAAACATTTTTATTGCAACAAAGGGAAAGCCTACCTAACTCTCAGCCCGGGATCTCACATATCCCCCCTGAAAGAGCTAATTCCCACAGACACTGCATTTATATTCCCCTGAGGAGTAACAAAACAAACAGATTAGATTATTAGTTAGTTTAAGCCTCCCTATCCGCTACAAAGGCGATCCAAAGAGAGGAAGGAAGAAGGCACCATTTAGTATGGAGTTAAGGGAACGTGGAATCTATGCAGAAAGGGCATAGAAACAGTAAGATGAGAAAGAAATTCATGAAACAAGATCAAAGTTGAAGAAGACAGTAGAAGGTATTGAAAAAACAGGACAGCAGTGAGCCGAAAAAAAGTTGGCCCGTAACAAAACAAAAACCTATGTTATTTTAATAAAAAGAAAGCCTACCTAACCTTTAGCTCAGGCCCTTACATTGTCCCCCTGGGAGCGCTAATTCCCATAGATACAATAGTTGTATCCCCCTGAGGGGAACAAAACAAAAAAAAAAAACTACTCTACACCAACAACAGAAAAGCATACCTAACCCTTTATCTCGGGACTTCACATACTTCCCATCGACAAGAGCTGTATCCCGCTGAGGAGTAACAAAACAAAAAAATCTATCCTACTTCAACAACAACAGAAAAGCCCACCTAGCCCACTGATCGGGACCTCACATACTCCCCAGACACAAGAGCAGTATTTCATAGTCACCTGCAGCATCAGGGGGCGGTGAGGGCACGGAGGAGGACGGAGCCAAGGAAGGAGACTCCGTCGAGCACCGGGACTCCACGAACTGGTGCCCGTACAGCTGGGAGAGCCAGTGTGACCACGCCCGCAGGCTGCATAGTACTTCGCAGTGCCTGCACGGTACACACCTCGCCATTGTAGGGCTGCATTCTTGGGACGGGACTGTGTTTTGTGGGCGGTCTGTCTTCACATACATTCAATAGTCTTCTAACAAGTGTTCAGCTAGCGCAACATTCTTAGAACGGGACTATGTTTTGTGGGTGGTCCGTCTTCGGTATTGTAGAGCTACATTCTTGGGGCAGGACTGTGTTTTGTGGGTGGTCCGTCTTCGGTATTGTAGAGCTACATTCTTGGGGCAGGACTGTGTTTTGTGGGTGGTCCGTCTTCGGTATTGTAGAGCTACATTGTTGGGGCAGGACTGTGTTTTGTGGGTGGTCCGTCTTCGGTATTATAGAGCTACATTCTTGGGGCAGGACTGTGTTTTGTGGGAGGGTTGTCTTTGGTATTGTAGAGCATGCAACATTCTTAGAGAGGGACATTATTTTATAGGTGGTCTGTCTTCATATACATACAATGGCCTTCATACAAACCCTCAGCTAGCGCTATATTTTTAGAATGGGACAGTGTTTTATATGCGGTCTGTCTTCATATACAAAAAATTTAGTCTGGTTACTGACACTAGCCTTCATACAAACCTTTGGCTAGCTGCCCCCATTTTCAGACATGGACTCAATAAGAAGCTCTTCAGTGTTTCGCTTCCTTGGCTCACGATTAGCTCTACAAAAAATATCTTGGAACTCAGCCCCTCTGAGATAGGAATAACGTCCACTTTAATATAGCGCGATGGTAAGATACTGTACTCCCTCCACACACTGAGATCAAAGCGTCCAATAAATGGTAATGAATTTTTCCTAGAGTTCTCATGTAAATATCACCTTTAAATCATCAGATCCAAGAGAAACATTCCACTAAACAAAAGTTTCTGTCAAACAACAAAATCAGCATTTATTCGGGCACTCGGGTTTCAAAATAGGCACAGCTTGAAATTAAACGTGAAGACTGCGTCACCAACAGAAAGATTTTGGTGACACCGCACCTCACTCGCATGAAATTCTATCAACTAGCCTGAAAAGCATCGGTAAAAAATAGTAACAGAGCGGGACGTCGGCGCACACCACACACTTGTACGAAGAAATAATATAAGTACGGTGTTCATAAAATACAAATTGTTGAGACAGCATGAATATTAGTTTCAAATCAGATGGCTGAGACGCTTCGTTGATGACAGAATACACGCACCTACGTCACACCACATAGGTACATGTCCGAAATAACACAACTACAATGTTCCTAAAATGGGAATTGTCAAAACTGAAGAAATCGTGGTTTCAAAGCAGAATAAAAAAAACTGTCGAGACGTTTGGTTGAGGACAGAAGTAGCGCCACTTACACCTGTATGAGGTCTGCCCTGAGCAGCTCTAAGGAGGTGTCCAGACTGTACAGCTGCAGCCGCATCCCATACTGGCCGAGCTCCACCAGCCTGCACATTATATCCTACGTTACTTTAGTTAACACTTTCACTTCCGATTTACCACTAGGTATGCTTATTTACGTATCGATGTGAAAGAACAGCATTTAAATTACTCTAATAAATTTTTTAAAAGAGAACTAAGCATAGGAGGCCAAATATCAGCATGCTATCACATTTTCACACATCTTTTGAAACGTGCAATTTTTTTTTAGCAATATGGTCGTTTTTTAAACTCTGCTCCTTACAACCTCACTTAACATGAGGCCGCTGGACGCACATGTGCGTCCAGCGGCAGGAACGTGATAACACAATGATTGCGGTAGGTATAACTGAAGTTCAGTTCTCAACTCAAATTTAAGCCCAATTTTAGTGAGTAATTTTGAAAATAGCAAGCATGAACTGGATCTTGCCTTTATTTAGTTTTCATGAAGTATTTGAGAAAATCGAGTTTGTGACTACTGGTCGGTCAGTAGCATTATGAAAATCCCTCCGTGTACCACCGGTGGCTGCAAAGCGTCACAGATTTGATTGTGTTAGTGTAACACCTCCGCCGCGTACTGGCCATATGTGTTCCAACTGGTAAATTACTCATCCCCCGTACCGGTATAAATAAATAGCATTTCATCTGCTTTGTGACCTTTTCAATGAGTAACTGTTAGCTGAAATGTTAAAGTGCAATTGTATTTTCGTTTTTCTTTGGAAGGATGCAAATGTATTCGAGCAGTCACGTTGATTTCCCCGTTCTGCTACTGACGACCTAAACAAACCAACCGTCAACAACCGCGGAAACTAAGTGAACATGTTAAGCCTCCCTAACCCCAACAAAGGCATTCCAAAAATAGGAAGGAAAGGAACCATTTAGTTTGGCCTTAGGGGAACGCAGAATCTATGCACAAGGTGCATAGAAACAGTAAGTTGAGAAAGAAGTTCATGAAACAAGATAAAAGTTCGACTCAAACTATCCGTTCCAAAAAGTCAAACAAGAACGAGTACAAAAGAGTCCCCTATCAACTTGTAAAGAAAAAAGGGAGCCAAAACTAGAGTTCGGAAGTTTCACCTGTGGAACAAAAAAGCTAAAACCAGCGGTCGAATGTTTCACATATGGAATAAAAACCACCGTAAAACGACTGGTTGAGTTTCACCAGTGAAGCAAAAAAAGCCTAAAACCTGTGGCTGAATATTTCATTTGTGTAACAAAAAAGCCTAAAATCATTAGTAAAGCGTGTAAATTCCCCCTGCGTAACATAAAACGGCCAAAACTGGCAAAGTGTGACCTGTGGAGGGTGGCCATGGCGACGGGGGCGCGCGGCACGAGCTGGGGCCCCAGGAAGGTGGTGGCGAGGCGGCCGAGCAGCTGCAGCAGCGTGCACAGGTCGCGCAGGGCGCAGTGGGCGCTCAGCAGCACCTCCTCAGACAGCGGCCGGTCGCACCTGCACACCCACACCAGCGTCAACACGGTCCCCACATCTGTACTAACTGCTAAATTGCCCATTTACCTACCGGTATAAATAAATGACATTTTTATCAGTTTCGACACCTTTCCAAAAAATAACTTCACCATTCGAGGTAAATTTTAACGTGCGATTGTGTTTTTTATATTCATTTGGAAGAATTAAAATTTTTTTAAGATGGAAGTTCTATTTCCCAATTCTGCTACTTACAACCTAACCAAACCAACCGTTAGCAGCCGCGGAAACGCAGTGAACGTGTCAAGCTCTGTTGACACTATCATTGAGTGCGCGCGTGAGCAGTGAAGAGAGTTTCGGTCGTTTAAGATTGAACAAGTAAATGCGCCTGTCACTGAGCAAGTAAATGCGCCTGAAGCGAGAGCAAGTGGGCGGGACTTGTGCCTCTCTTCACTGCTCACGCGCGCACTCAATGATCGTGTCAATAGGCCTTTAGGGGAGCCAAGGTACGGTCATTTCTATAGGGAAAACTGCAAGGCTAGCCAATAGAAAAGCGTCATTTCAAATGAACTTCATGACGTCACCAACCATTGCGACATGTCGTTAGCCAATAGCGGTGCCAGATTTGGGGCTAGCAGTGTTGCCAGATGCAATGTGAGCGCTGCTATTGGTTCGTTGCCATGACGCCACCATTGCGACATGTCGTTAGGCCAATAGCGGTGCCGGATTTGGGGCTAGCAGTGTGGCCGGGGATATCTATTCTAGTTCAATGGGGACTACTTCTAGCCACAAATTGCCGCCAGACGATTGCCTCTGATCTCGTTCAATAAATTATTTCAAAGTGTTTTATCTTTGCTTTCCCATGTTCCACAATCCGCTTTCCAATGCAGTATTGTTATGACGCCTTCAAAGCATTCGGTAATTTTCAGTTGTTTATTAAAGCATGGTTAAATTTTATAAGGAAAAAATAGCACTCTATTAAAAAGTTTAAAATTTCCCGTTTACTTGAACATGCTTTTAATAAAAGTTTAAGGACTAACGTTTTTTTGGGACTTTGCTTTAGAAGTTAAAACTGTTCAAAAAACCCTGTAAGTCAGAAAGCTTTGTACGCTTGACACAAATTACACGAATGCCTAATCGACACAGTTTGACCTGCCAACCGCCTCAGATCATGACAGCTCGATCTGGAGACAGCACACGGACAAAACGGTTACTGCCAAACACAGGCTCCCGCACGTGCAGAAGTGCACAGCACGGCACACAAGTCGAGTGGCCAAGCAGTTGACGCACAAGCTCACCACGTGCGCGAGCACAACCTCCACTCTATTCCTCTCTTTGGAGCGCATTTGTTGCGGATCGAGAGGCTTTAACTAACTAATAATCTAATCTAATCTCCACTCTACTCTCTCCTGACTAACTGCCCTGGCGAGCTCCACGTTCGCTGCGGCTGCAGTCTCTCACTAGATCTGTATTGGCGCCTCTCAGTAAAAGGGTCGGGTTAAAATTCCTTGCTTACAGTGTTAACCGTTACATTTCTTATAATGGAGAGATCAGGGCAAGGCCTCACCTGATCCTGAGTGTGGTGCCACCGCCGGGCTCCGGGACGCGGTGCAGGTGCAGCGTCTGGTCTATGTTGAGGTACACGGCGCAGTTCTCGTGCCACGCTGGCCCCTGAAATTATACGTTACGTTACATTCTAGTTTATGCAGCCCTGATCGCAACATAGGCGTTCCAAAGAGAGGAAGTAAGGAAGTGATTATATTATTAGTTAGTTTAAGCATCCCTATTCGGAACAAAGGCGTTCCAAAGAGAGGAAGGAAGGATTAGATTAGATTAGATTATTAGTTAGTTTAAGCCTCCCTATCCTCAACATATGAGATCCAAAGAGAGGAAAGAGGAAGGCACCATTTAGTATGGAGTTAAGGGAACGTGGAATCTATGCAGAAAGGGCATAGAAACAGTGAGATGAGAAAGAAGTTCATGAAACAAGATCAAAGTTGAAGAAGAAAGTAGTAGGTGCTGAAAAACAAGACAGCAGTGAACCGAAAAAAGTTGGTCCGTAACCAAACAAAAACCTGTTCTATTTCAACAAAAAGGAAGCCTACCTAACCTTTAGCTCAGGCCCTCACATAGTCCCCCTGGGAGCGCTAATTCCCATAGATACAACAGTTGTATCCCCTTGAGGGGGAGGAAGGAAGGAAGAAGGCGCCAATTACTATGCAGTTAAGGGAACGCGAAATCTATGCACAAGAGGCATAGCAACAGTAAGCAAAGAAGTAAGTCTATGAAACAAGGCATAAGTTGAAGAAAAACGTAGTGAGTGCTGAAAAACAGGACAACAATGAAACGAAAAAAAATATGGTCTGTAACAAAACAAAAACCTATTTTACTTCAACGAATGGAAAGCCTACCTAAGTTTTAGCTCGGGACCGCACATTTTCCCCATAGAAGTGCTAATTCTCATACATACAATAGTTGTCTCCCCCCGAGGGGCGCTGGCCCCCGTCACGCGAACGAGAGATCAAGGTAAACCACTTCGATGATGTCACAAAAACCCCACACTGAACACCAGGAAACAAATTTTAACCATTCTGTCCCCTGGCACACAAAAGAGATCAAGATACACCACAACAATAAAATCGCATAAGCGAAAATATAAATATACTGAACGCCAGAATAAAATTTCACTCTAACAGTGTGTGTCTATGGTCCCCAGCAGACATTACATTTCTGGTATAATAAACACTGAAATAAAAAATAGACCACGGTGTCTGTGGTTACCTAACCCTTAATTGACCAACGTCCTCTCTGAAGGTCATCAATAAATCAGTCACATCATTCTTATATTCTAAATGCTTCGATAATGATATCATTAACGAAACAATGATATAATTCAAGGGAAATTACAGCTGTATTTCATTCTAAATCAAAACAATTTGGTCGTTGTAGGATGAAGAGACCTGGCATGGAGGGAACAGAACGATCATTATTGTGACAAAACCAATGTGTCCACGATCGTTATTCTCAGTATTATGACAAAACCAATGTGTCCACGATCGTTATTCTCAGTATTATGACAAAACCAATGTGTCCACGATCGTTATTCTCAGTATTATGTCAAAACCAATGTGTCCACGATCATTATGATCATTATTTTGACATAACAGAGGCGTGCCTTCACCAACATCTCCATGACTTTGTTGGGCAGAGTGTTGGCAAGTGCACTATTTGGTTGCTATAGCATTAAGAGCCACAACATGGAGGGAACAAAACGATCCTTACTATTACTATTATTATCACTACCATCATTATGACATAACCAAGGGTCCCTCACCAACATCTCCACGACTTTGTTGGGCAGAGTGTTGGCAAGTGCACTATTTGGTTGCTATAGCATTAAGAGCCATAACATGGAGGGAACAAACGATCCTTACTATTACTATTATTATCACTATCATCATTATGACATAACCAAGGGTCCCTCACCAACATGTCCATGACTTTGTTGGGCAGAATGTCGGCAAGTCTGGCGAGCAAGTCGAGGTTGTGGCTGAAGAAGCTCTGGCACTCTGACTGCTCCGTGAGATGCTCCACACCGCCGCCACCACCGGCGCCACCCCAGCACTGCTGCTGGTCCTCCCAGGCGTCGGAGTAGGCGGCGCTGCTCGAGTCTTCCTGGTCGTTCTGGCCGGTCTCGTCCAGTAGATCGTAGTCCAGCTCCTCGAGTTCACACTGCGCATGTCACATGCTTATTAGCAGGGTCGAGATAATGTTTAATCGTGTTTAGGAGGATCGACACGCGCTTCAATCGTTTCTAGGAGAATCGAAACGTTTGTATAAAATCAGTTCACTCGTAAAAAGATCAGCTCGAGTAAATTTAAAAACACATTAACCCTTTAACGCACCAGAGGACTTTTCGGTCCACTTTTGAATATAGTCTCAATATATTGTATTTCTTGTTAAATTTGTTCCCTGGTGTGTTGTTTGGAGTTCACTGCCGAGTGGCAGCTCTTTCCTCATTCTGATGTTGGTCACTACCTGATGCCAGAGTAAGTTTGTTGATGGTGGTTAAGATAACGATAATGTGAGTAGAAAAATGCTGACATTAAATGCTCGTATACCGTGAATTATAGCGTTGCAAAGAACATAGAAATTCGACAAAGAACTCTAAGGTCTCAGAAAGTAGGCGACTTGAGAGGAAAAGAAAAGGGTCACTCGGACCTGCCTCTGTGCGTGGCTAGATGAAGTCCAGTGCGTCAAGGTCACGCTGAAACAGAGCAAGTGACAGTTTCATAAATGAAATTAAATTATATGTTAGTTTAAGGATCCCTAACCGCTACAAAAAAAAAAAGAGCGTATCGAAGAGAGGAAGGAGGGAGGCACCATTAAGTATGGAGATAAGAGAAGGCAGAATCTATGCAGAAGGGGCATAGAAACAGCAAGTTGAGAAAGAAGTTCATGAAACAAGATAAAAGTTGAAGAAGAAAGTAGTAGATCCTGAAAAACAGGACAGCAGTGAACAAAAATAGATGGTCCTTAACATAGCAAAAAACATTTTATTTAACCAAAAAAAAGCCTACCTAACTTTGAGCTCGGGCCCTCACATTTTCCCCCTTGGAGCGCTAATTCCCATAGAGGCAATAGTTGTATCCCCCTGAGGGGAGGGTTTCATACAAGAAATTAACTTAAATATTCATCTCGTCAATCCATGTTAGTTTAGACAGCGCCGCCCGGTGTTCCTCCCCGTTGGAAAAAGGGAGAACTCAGACACAATTCCCCACTCTACCCAGGTGTCGGAAATGGGTACCGGCTTGACCGGGGGTAACCGTCATTGCGTCCTGGTGTTAGTTATGAGGCATTATAGAACCCAATGTACAAGTTGATGTGTATCAGGCTTAGTTGGAATAAAACTTT
The DNA here is from genome assembly GCA_014220935.1 of Platorchestia sp. MABIK. Lineage (NCBI taxonomy): Eukaryota > Metazoa > Arthropoda > Malacostraca > Amphipoda > Talitridae > Platorchestia > Platorchestia sp. MABIK. Next base: position 43,943 of record JACJUY010006704.1, read on the forward strand.
TTTTTCCTTTGTACACCTACTTTTAGTAGCAGATTGATTATTTATTATATTTTAAATAAGAAAATCTATTCATATACAATGAACAAGTTAACATAACAGCAACATTCATCAACATGTGCGCGCATACTCGAACAGACTCAATTTAAATGCTGCACAAACAAGCAAGAAAAAAGCATGTACATTTTTCCCTAATCATTTGTTAAAAGTTCATTGCGTTTCATCATCAGTTGTTGATTTTAAGTTCATCTGTTTCGTTATCATTACGCATGAAAAATGCATGAAATGAAAATTATTTCAATCTCTAAAAGATGCTTAGTTCAGTGGGAAGCACATACTAGAACTTGAGAGGAGTTGAGCAAATGAACACTACGCAAGAAGCGCCGAGGAAGCCAGGCCACTCAGAGACCGGCGGTGGTGGGTTGTGTCCAGTCTGTCATCACCACGGCGGACCAGACGACTTATGAACGCCATAGAGCAACTTTTTGAGCCTTTACAAATTTAAATGAATGCATTTAAAATGAACACTGGAGAGCAGTATCCGAGGCTCACCTTGTTGTGTCGAAGCTGAATTTTCTGCAAAACTCCCTCGACGAGCAGCTCGAGCACGCTGCAGTAGCGCTCCATGACCTGGGGCGCCACTCCAGAGCTCTCGTAGCCGCCTGCACACCAATGCTCCTTAGTCACATGTCAACGCACCCACAATAAAGCTCAGAAAGAAACATTCAATTCTGAGGTCTAGGAAACATTTAATTACAACACACAGTTTTCCACAACACAATGAGAATGGAGTGTACTATGGTTCTGTATGAGAATGGCTCCGTTGGCAAGATACAAAAAAAAAGGTTTAAGAAACCTTCAATTGTAGGAGTTTTTAACAACACTAAAGAGGTTCTTCGTCAAAACTACTAACTTCGAGCCGAGCATTGCAAAAATAAGACCCACCCACGCACCAGGCTCTGTGTGAGCCAACGTATTTCTATTTTGCGAGAGCAACTGAAAATTTTCTACAGGAACAGTAGCGGGGGATGCCTCGTTCCAAACTCACCCTTGGACGAGATGTGCTCCAGGAGCGTGGACCAGATTTCCAGGCACTCCAGGTACCCGTCCAGGGAAGGCAGGCTGAAGCTGAACCTGCTCAATAACAAAAGAGCAGAATGTTACGAAGTGGAGATTGAAATGAATTTTGTCTTGGGATCACTCAACATCTTTGGATGCCCACGCTGGTTATCACCGAGTAACTTACAGAATAAAATTCCGCAAAAGAGATTTCATTTTTTAACATTTTACATTAACTTAAAACAATCATACTTAACAAATTTATTGGCATTATCTCCCCCNACCCCATCCAACACAACCACCACCACACCCCATCCAACACAACCACCACCACACCCCATCCAACACAACCACCACCACAATACCTCCCACAACAACCACCAAACCCCACCAGCACCATACCCACCACAAGCGCCCACCTGAAGAGCAGAGCGAGGAACTCCTCCACGCTGAACTGGGGGTGGTGCTCAAACCTCCGGAAGTAGGAGGACACAAAGAGGCGGACCAGCTCGGTGACCTTGTCCAGGTAGGTGGGGTGCAGCGCGGCCAGCCTTTGCTTCGCTGCGGCAGCGGGCACGCCCCCCACGCACGCCGCTGGTAGTGGGTCCCCCTGATCTCCAGATCCTGACGCAACACAGCATGCTTGTAAGGCGCATTCAACCCCTACCATTAACGCTCATCTGAACTAGATCAAACTTAACATGTTCACCGCGATACGACTCATCGGAACTTTTTAGAGTCAAAACATATTTAGTCGTGCTGTTGTGTGTAGAGACAAGCGACTACGGAAGTGACTTCTTCTCTGTCGCTTGTGCGTGACTGATGTTTGATGGCAGGGACTTGAGCAGCAACCCAAGCCAAGAACGCGTCACTGGTCTCGTTCCAGTCACAAAATGCTAATCCTATTCCCTATGGCCACGATCTCGCACTCCTATCAGGCACGAAATAGAACTAGCAAAAATAAGGCATGGTCTCGTCAGTGAGAAGACTAACCGACCTGCGATCTAGCACTGATTTCAACACGCACTAGCACTGGCAAGAATAACGCATGGTCTCGTTCATGAAATAAACGGACCTGCTGGTGAAGTGACGAGCACAAGCAAGAAACAAGGCATGGTCTCGTCCATGGGAAGACGAACGGACCTGCTGGAGAAGTGACGAGCAGATGGTGCACCAGCACAGAGCAGAAATGTAGCACGTGCAGCAGCAGTCCGTCGACGGAGGGCGGGATGCAAGGCCGCGACAGCAGCTCTTGGATGCACGACAGCGCACTGATGCTCACAGTGTTACTGCTGCTGCTTTGGTTCATCTGCAGGTAAGGTTACATCTTAGTTTCAAGTCTCCCTTACTGCTACAGATTAGATTAGATGTTAGTTTTAAGTCTCCTAACTGCTAAAGATTAGATTAGATTAGATGTTAGTTTTAAGTCTCCTAACTGCTAAAGATTAGATTAGATTAGATGTTAGTTTCAAGTCTCTCTGACTGCTAAAGATTAGATTAGATGTTAGTTTTAAGTCTCTCTGACTACTAAAGATTAGATGTTAGTTTCAAGTCTCTCTGACTGCTAAAGATTAGATGTTAGTTTCAAGTCTCTCTGACTGCTAAAGATTAGATGTTAGTTTCAAGTCTCTCTGACTACTAAAGATTAGATGTTAGTTTTAAGTCTCACTGACTGCTAAAGATTAGATTAGATGCTAGTTTTAAGTCTCTCTGACTGCTAAAGATTAGATTAGATGTTAGTGTAAGCCTCCCTAACCGCTAAATTAGATTAGATGTTAGTGTAAGCCTACCTAATTGCTAAAAAAAAGCATTGCAAAGAGAGAAAGGAACCATTTCGGATGGAGATAAGGGAATACGGAATCTATGCAGAAGAGGCATAGAAACAGTAAGTTGAGAAAATAGTTTATGAAACAAGATAATAAGTTGAGAAAATAGTTTATGAAACAAGATAAAAGTTAAAGAAGAAAATAGTAGTAGATGCTGAAAAACTGGACAGCAGTGAACCGAAAAAAAGTGGTCCTTAACCTAACAAAAAACGAAGGCCTACCTAACTCTCAGCTCAAGCCCTCACACATTTTCCCCCTGGGAGCGCCAATTCCCATAGATACAATAGTCGTGTCTCCCAGAGGGAAGGTTAATTTCCACACAATGTCCAGTAACTTAACATGACTCATGTTTCTGAAGACATGTCACCACCACCAGAGGCGACCAGTGGTAAGGTGCCTTCTTAATTCTCAACACGTTGACTAGGATTGCGCGGCTCGTAAAATTGATTCAGTTATGTTTTAAAAAACAGGCTAAGAAAATCGACTCACCTGCTTAAATAAGTTTCCAACCTTTGTAAGAAATGTACAAAATAAAAGTGCACATTAATAGTTTCCTCATGCGATAAAATCCCTTCAAAAAGAGGCCGCGCAATGATTTGAAATATTCTTTTACATCGGTGCGTAAATGAGCAATTAATTTACCTTGTGGCACACATTTGTCCCACTTCGTGTTGAAATAATAGTTACCGGACATAGGATTCAGATCCCCAATGGAAAATACCATGCCAAAGACAAGCAGCCAAGCATTTCTTCTGTAAGCCTCGTTTGAGACGACACAAAATAGAGTGAAATTGACACACCGGAGGATGCGTCACCAGACCAGTTAGCTAAATACAATTCAATGTGAAATTTACGACACCTCAGGATAGTTCACACAACTGAGAGATGGTCAGGCAACTGTGCACAAACTTTTTTAGTGCTCAGCTTTGTGTTGCAAAAAAAAATGCGAATCCTAGATTATTGCATGGTCAAATGTCGGCGCTAGAGGGGCCAGCAAGCCTGTCTTGGGGACTCTCTAACTGTCCAACATTAGTCAACATTACCTAACTGAGCCACTACACCCAAACTTAATTAGCACGGTTTATTGCCAGTGAATAGTTCAAGGTAAAGGTTGTACCAAGGTCTCCAATAAAATTCTATAAAAAATAAGCTACAAAATTCTGGTAAAAAACCCAACGTGAGCCAGTTTTGGCTTTTCAATCGTTTTATTGAGGGTTTCGCGTCAGCAATTAATGTCAACTCTGACCAAAACATTTACATTTAACCTGCCGGTGAATAAAAACCCCAGTAAAGACCACAACAATGGCGAGTTTTTGCTTCCCAGCAACTTATTACGGCAAGTTTTATTGGAAATATTCAACGTCAACTCTGATCTACATGCTTCCATTCAACTTGGCAACATACGTTTCTCCCCTTGGTGAGCTTCTTCTGCTCCATTCATTAAGCTTATTGTGTCTAGATTCCACGTTCCCTTAACGAAACGGTGCCTTCACCTCTTTGGAACACCTCTGTTGAGATTACCAAGCTGAAACTAACTCATAGCGTGACCTAATTAAATCTGAGCTACGTAAGTTTATCGCCTGCAGTCCGGCAAGGGCATAGATTTTGCGTTCCCTTTACTAAACGGTACCTTGCATCTTTCCTCTCTTTGGAACACCCCTATTGTGGTTACTAGGCTGAAACTAACTCACAGCATAACCTAATCTAATCTGAGCTACGAAGGTTTACCGTCTGCAGTCCAGCCAGGGCAGCAAAAGTGAAGACGAGCTCGATGACTTTGTGGTGCTGCTGAGCGAGGAGCTCTAGCGGCACCCAGGCGAGCAGCTGCGTGAGGCAGTCCAGCGCGGCATAGGCAGTGTTGTCTGCGGCTGTGTCGAACGTGGGCGGTGACGTCATTGCCATCTGCGCACCGACACCGCCGTTAGCGTGGTCGTGGTAAGCTCTCTGCTACCACACTCCACTACTATATCCACCACCAGTGGTGCTGGTAAGCCCTCTACTACTACTACCACCACCACCACTACTACTATGACTCAAACACCACCATTAGCATAGAAGTAGCAGTGGTAATAGTAGTAAAAGTAGTAGAGGGCTTGCTAGCGCTTCACAGGGAACCACCAATACACAGTGCCAACACACACACACACGCCACACAGTGCCAACACACACACACACGCCACACAGTGCCAACACACACACACACGCCACACAGTGCCAACACACACACACACGCCACACA